>OY757908.1:133271513-133414013 GCA_963585895.1 Sepioteuthis lessoniana
GCTGGACAAGATTCCCCCAGAAGTATTCGACAACATACTGCTCCGACTCTGCAACACAGTATAAAATCAAAATACGATAAATAGATGGATGCATACTCCCCTTCCCTAAAAAAGAGGACCTTAGATTAGCCAAAAACTACCGAAGCATAACAGTTACATCCATAACAGCCAAAATTTACAATGCCCTACTACGAAACCGCATAGAACCCAAAATTGACAACATAATCGAAAAACCAAAATGGCTTCCGAAGAAATAGATCCACGACCTCACAAATATTAACCATCCGTAGAATCCTTGATGGTGTACGGGCTAAAAACCTACAAACAACATTATTCTTTGTCGACTTTACCAAGGCCTTCGATTCCATTCACAGAGGAAAGATGGAACAAATCCCACTAGCGTACAGCATACCTAAAGAAACCGTAGCAGTAATAACGATTCTCTATGGAAACACCAAAGTAAAAGTACGATCACCAGATGGAGACACAGAATACTTCTACATTGTAGCAGGAGTACTACAAGGGGACACTCTAGCCCCGTATCTCTTCATTTGTCTAGACTACATACTTAGAACATCGATTGACAAAATCAGAGAGAGTGGCTTCATGCTGACAAAGAAAAGAAGCAGAAGGTACCCCGCAAAAACAATTGCCGATGACATAGCAATACTGGCAAATACACCCGACTAAGCCGAAACACTACTGCATAGTTTGGAATGAGCAGCCGCAGGCATAGGCCTCTATGTTAATGCACACAAAATGGAATATATGTGCTATAATCAAACAGGGGACATCTCCACTCTAGACAGAACCCCTCTTAAACTAGTAGACAAATTCACGTACCTAGGAAGCAGCATCGAATCAACCAAAAACAACATCAACATGAGGTTAACGAAAGCATGGACAGCTATCAATTATATGGAAATCAGACCTAACCGATAACATGAAATGCAGTTTCTTCCACACAGCGGTCGCATTGATACTGCTATATGGCTGCACTACATGGACTCTAACAAAACGGCTCAAGAAGAAGCTAGACAGCAATTACACAAGAATGCTGCGAGCAATCTTGAACAAGTCCTGCCGGCAACACCTCACTAGACACCAACTGTACGGCCACCTGCCTCCTATCATGAAAACTATTCAAGTTAGACGAGCCAGACATGCAGGACACTGCTGGAGAAGCAGGGACGAACTCATAAGAGATGTACTCTTATGGACCCCCCACATATGGCCGAGCAAAAGCAGGATGACCAGCACGAACATACATTCAGCAGTTATGTGAGGATACGGGATGTTGTCCTGAAGACCTGCCTAGGGCGATGAACGATAGGGAGGAGTGGCGAGAGAGGGTCAGGGATATCCGTGCTACCAGCACGACATGATGATATATATAGGTATTATTCGGTCCACTTAAACCAGAGTTGGGAGTAATTCCTTCAGGACAAGAAAATCATTCAGGAGCTGAACATTTAAATTTTCCTGGTGGAGAGCTCAATGTAAAAAGATGGTCATGACACTTCCAACAATGACCAAGACACTGACTTCTTTGGGGGCAGACAGTGATTGTTTTGTCCCTCATATAGGACAGAGATCCCCAGAAAAGTGATATTAGGTCAGCTGGGATTTCTAGAGCAAGACACATACACATCAACACCGTTTTTGTCATTAATACTTTAATTG
The DNA here is from genome assembly GCA_963585895.1 of Sepioteuthis lessoniana. Taxonomy (NCBI): domain Eukaryota; kingdom Metazoa; phylum Mollusca; class Cephalopoda; order Myopsida; family Loliginidae; genus Sepioteuthis; species Sepioteuthis lessoniana. The sequence continues at coordinate 133,273,197 of OY757908.1, forward strand.
TAAGAATTAAAAGACTGAAACTCGAAAAAGAGCTCATCCTTCAAATCAATCCAAAAATCAGGGATATGATTACTTAGGCCATTTCCTTCTTCACCATCTCACAAACCTTCAAAAAGAAAAAAATTGCACAAAAACATGAAAAAAAAAAAATACATACAAATCAAACAGTGTTCTCAAAGAAAAGAAAAGAAAAAAAAAAGTCCTCTTTTTCTATCATTTTTTTTTTTAATTCATCCAATTCAAAATCTTAATTTTCTACACTATTGTTCTTCATCGGATTTGGCAATTTAAAGGGAAATATGCTTGGAAAATAAATTTGTAGGGCATTGATAGTATACAAGGGTCATTCAATAAGGGAAATTTTGTCAAAGAAGTTGACGATAGGAAGCACTGTTTACAGTTGCACACTTTTTTTTTTAATTAAAATCAAGGACTGTTTTTTTTTCAGGTCTCAGAAGGAACTTAAAAGAAAAATCAGTGTTTTCACTGTTGACTGTTTTTCAATTTTGCCTTGTGACAAACCACATATAGCCAATTTGGAAACATGGTAACAAAACATGCTTCTCTGTACACGTCACAATTCAGCAAGTTTTGCACTTTTCAGTTGCCAAAAATTTAATGACAGAATCCAAGCACACCCTTTGTTTAGCCACCATTTTGAATAGCCTCAAAACTTTTTTTTTTCTTCTACAAGATTAAAATAATTCCAAACAATGTTGAGTTTACATTTATGGAAAAAACACCAAAAAAGTTTCAATTATTGAATGACCTTCAGATTTTACAAGTATCAGACTTTTTAATACATTTATCAGGACTGCTTCAAAATAATTGAAGCCACACATACAGTCATACTGAGTCTACTGCTGATATAGGATCGTTAACTGAAAACACCCTGCAAAACCACTCTCCTATTATCAGGCTTTAAACAATGAATTCAAAATATTTGCCACAATTATGACCAGCTGACTAACTATCCGATATCTATTAAGAATTTAAAACATTCTTGAAAACTTGTATTGAAGAATAGTTCAATTTAAAAGCCCTGAATGTTGTTTCGTACAACTCGTTAGTATTTAAACAAACAAATAATTTACTTTGGTTTGACAGTTAAAAATAGAAACATCATCCAAAAAGAACATTTTATTTCAATGAACACAAAAGGCATTTAGTTATAAGTACTACTTTCATAAAGGTGATAGAAAGTACTAGTCATAAGTATTTAAACAAAATCATCTATTATTGTCAAAAATTGCAAGGGCCATTTTAAGCAGGGAGACCAGATTAATTTCTTTGGTAACTTTTCCCTCCAATTTCACTCAGCCTTTTCAGTTTCCTTTATCGATTATTTCCTTATAAGAAAAAGTAATTTTTTTTTTTTTTTTTTTTTTTTTTTTCCAATAAAAAATTTTTTTTCTCATTTAACCACACACACAAAAAAAAACAAAAAAAAAAAAACCAACCCACAAACAAACAACAACACACATGAATCACAAAACTCATGAGCAGTAATATATTTTACAAGAATTTCAGGATCAATGAAATAACAATACTGCCAAATTTTTAGTAAAGAATTTAATGTAATCTTCACTTTAGAGTTGCAGCTGTTACTATTTTGGCAAAAGAGATTTTAGTCTTTAGATTTATTCCATTCAGACAACTGAAGAACAGTTTAAGTCTTAAATTAAAACTGGTTCACTTTCAAAATCTCTTAAAAAGACACCTCATCTGTGCAACAGATTGTATCCACAACAGAGGGATAACACCCTCCCAGTAGGTTGTCCTAAATATGACACTAAACTGAATCCGACGGTGAGGCTCCAGTTGTGGAAATCTGGGGAGAGTGGAGTACCTCTTTATTGTCATTACTTACAGGTTCACTCGAACTCGGAGTGGTAGCACCTGTTAGGGATGTATCTAGTCGCAAGTGTTTCCTTGCGACACGCCAGACTGTTGTTGGAGAAATCTGGGTTTCCAGACTCGCACTTCTAATGGACTTCCTAGGACTCCGCAAAAACGTTTCCCGAACGCGTTCAATCATTTCTTCAGATATTGGTGGTCGTCCAGATCCTTTAGCCCGACACAGACAGCCTTCCTCTTTGAACTTTTTGTGCCATGTCCAAATCTGCATTGCAGTCGGTGCATTTTTAGGGAAGGTTCTCTCAAATGCACACTGCACATTCTTGTTTGACTGTGTACGAGCATACTCTAACACACAAAAAGCCTTTTCTTTTCCAGTGAATGGCATTTCTAGACCTGAAAAGAAAAGAAAAAAGATCAAACTGAATTTTTAGTTTTTTTAAACCACACATACAAAAATTTGAGCTCATTTAAACAAGAATGGATCAAGTTATTAGATTATGAAAAAAATTTTTTTTTTTTTTTTTTTTTTTTTTTTTTTTTTTTACACACACAACACCCAATAGATCTATTTAAAAATTATTTGTATTTGATAGGAATACTTGATATGACTAGGCAAAAAAGCTCTTGGGAGTCAAAAAATTTAATGTGAATGTAAAATAAATGCCATTCTCTAAACCCTAGACAGGTTGACATATGGAAAAAATAATTTTAAGAACATGGGCCAAATTAAAAATGGAAATGTCAAATCTTTGCCAAAAATGTCTTGTTTCTGTCTACATAATTAACACATCCTCTAGACAAGAAAAAGCAGTAAGGAGGAAAAAATTGTTAAATACTTGAGCGACTCATAAGTTTGGCAATACATATATCATGTGACTGAAGCAGTACAAGCTGTTGTTAGTAGTATCATTGTAATTGGTGCATCAACATGCAGTGCATTGTGGTGTTGTGTGTGCAATTTGAAATTTGCACAGATGAATGTACAATTTAGTCTAATTGAGGAACTTTTATTTTACAACTTTGAATTGGGCCATAACACTGTGAAGACAAACAAAATGGTGAAAGTGCAGTTGATTACAGTAAGAAGAGATAGATATATATATATATATATATATATATATATATATATATATATATATATATATATATATATATATATATATATATATATATATAAATTGGATTCCAAGTATTCTGAAGGTATCAAGCAAGCCTGCTATCTCACTGTCCACTGGGGTTTATCACCTTCACAATTTTGGCAAAAAGCATCCAGAACTGCGGAAATATTGCAAAACTTTTTACCCAACCTGGTGGGGAGGAGGTGGAGGGAAGAAAAAAAAAACACAAACAATATATTTTCAATTCATAAAACATCCACAGCAATACAAACTTTGTGATGTGTTTTACAGTTACTGCTAGTTGGATAATTCTTTAAAAATCAAATATCACCATGAAATATTCATGTATTTTCAGACGGATTTCAAGAAATATTTTCACTGGTGTGCATGCAAATGCATCTTTTTCAAATCATTGCTTTTAAAAAAGTTCTTCATATTTATTTCACATTGGAATGGTTTTTCATTTATGTTAATGTGGTTATTTAAGTCACTGCTACCAGAAATGTCCCCCCATACACACAAACAATGCATGAAAATGGATTTTCAATACCTTATATCCATGGGTGCATCTGAAGATTATTGCTGGTTTTAAAACTGATTTAGCAGCAGTTCATTTTCTATCCAGCAAGTTCAAACGTGCTTCTGTATGCTATTGGTCACAATAAAGTTCTTGGTACAGATTTCAGTTGTCTGTGCAACCTCAGGTTTAGATGAAAGAGTGTTCAGTGGGTTTTTCAGCCCTTGCTGGACATTCCTAATATTTCTTAAATTATCAGCCATCTAACAGGCATTTCTCTTGCTCAACAAGAAACATGTTAGTAGAGTAGATATGAATGTAAGTCATTAGATTCAAATGATCAAAGCTAAACAAAATGAGGCGAGATGTCCAATGCAGTCGGATACATACATAATTCATCAAGTGGTTTGATTTGGTTCTAGTGACCAATCTAAAAAAAAAAAAAAAAAAAAAAAAAAAAAAAAAAAAAAAATGGAATCTGAGCTTGAAATGACATGCAGCCTAAAATAGGAAAAAGAATCTTTTAGTTGGGAGGGAAACTTTTTTTAAATCACATGCTGAATTTGAGTAGTTTTTAATGGTATATCAACTTCTGTGGGTTATTTCATGCCAAAAAAGGATGAATTGGTCGAGTCTTCTATGTAGAGTTTAGGTTATGGTTTTTTTTTAATAGTATTTGATTATATTTGGTTAGATTTTAGAAAAAAAAGGGGTTTTTGTTTTTTTTAGAAAACTAGTGTTTGGTATTTTTGAAAAGATTTTTTAGGTTGCTTGTCAAGTAATATTTTGGGTGAGTGTCTGAAACTGTCACAGTTTAAGAATGCGTTTCATTGACAGGGGTCGGGGGTTCTCTCAAGAATTGGATGGTTTGATGGCATTTTATCCTCAGTTTGGAGTCAAGAGTAATATGCCTAGGAATATATTGCAGAAGGGGGGAGAGGCATTTGATCTGATTATTGGAGATTTTAAATCCATTTGGATACATTATTGATTTCTTCTTTCAATGGTGCCCATATTTCTGGAGCTGTAACAAATGAGACAGTCATTGACATATATAGTGATCTGTTGATTTCTGAAAGGTCATTATTTTATTTGTTTTAATTATGAATTAAATCAAAGATAGGGTGATACCCTGAGATACATCTACTTCTTAGGTTTTTTGATCAGATAATGTATTATTTATGTTTGGAAAGTTCAGTCTTCTGCAAAAACAGGGAGTATGCCTTGTAGGCCAAGATCTTTGAAGATGCCACATCACCATGATGTGTCATAGGATTTTTCAAGGTTTAAAAAAAAAAAAAAAAAAAAAAAAAAAAAAAAAAAAGGCAACCAGATATTCCTTTTTAATGAATGCTTCTCTGATTAGGGTTTCTATGCAGACTATTTGGTCACTGGTGCATCTTTTGACTCTAAAACCTGGTTGTAGGTTTGATTCAAGGAACCCTGTCAGTCTTATATTGATCATACTTTTGTTAGTTCAGGTTTTATGGCATATCAACCTTGGTAGGTTATTCAATGCCAAATCCATTTTTATACAAAAACAGCTCCATTTTAACCTATTCAGTTTAGTAAAACAGTTCTAATTCAAACAGTTTAGTTTTTTTTTTTGTTTACACACAGTTAAATATCAAAACTGTTCTATTTGAAACAATTCAGTTTAGCAAAGTACTATTTCAATGTCAAAAACAGTAATATTTCAAACAATTCAGTTTAGCATAAGTATGAAGTTTAGTTCTATTTGACCCATAAATAGGGCCTTATCAGGTGCTACTACTCCAGGGCCTGAGAGTAATGGTAGTAAAGGGATGCTCTGCATTCCCCAAAGCGCCAGCATCACTGAAACCCAATGATGCTAGAACTTTTGTTCAATGTTATATCCAGGACACTCGTTTGGTGGGGCTCCAACCCCCTCTGCAAAAGGGCAGTCAGTGTATTCTACAGCCCCAGTTGACTGGGCAACCTTCTTTTTGAGTTTTGCAAGAATAGCTGATTAAAGCTATAGGTCTACAACTGGCAGGATTTTTGGAATCTGTTTTTTTGAGGATAGGACTTTATACATATTAGATACAAGGATCATTAAATAAGTTTCCAGGCACTTTTATTGATAGTACACACATGAAACTTATCTCCTTCGAAGTAATCTCCTCTGGCTGCAAAGCACTTGTACCGTTCCAACAACTTCTTCAAGGCCCCATCAAAGTCCTCTTGTGTGAGCGTGTCAATGACCTGCGTCACAGCCTTTTGCATCTCAATTGTCTCATAACGACAGCCTCTGAACTTAGGGAATAACTAAAAGTCACAGGGACCAAGGTCTGGATTATAGGGACAGTGAGGAACTGTCTTGATGTATATCTTGGTCTAAGATGGTCTTGTGACAAGGATGGAGTTGTGGATTGGTGCATTGTCCTGGTGGAAATGCCACTAAACCCGAACCCGATTTGAAGAGTGCTGGCCTCTTCCGACAGAATCTCTTCCTGAACTCCCTTAAAACCTCAACATACTAACCCTAACCCTTTGGCCAATCAACTCTGGTCTGTTGACTTCCTTACTCCTCCCACACCTCTCATCATCCCCCCACAGACTCCCTGCCTTCCTTGAATCTCTTATGCCACTCAAAAACTCATGCAAGATGCTCCAAAAGCAGCCTGAAGCATTCCATACGTTTCTGTGGCATTTTTTCCAAGTTTAAAACAATTTTATTGCATATCATTCTTTGTAAAGTGTCTTCACATCCAGATTGCATTTTTGAAATTCACCAGCTGAGACAATCAGGCTTTAGTAGGGTGTATTCCAATTCCTGCTGTAGCTGTTGATTTGAACCTGAAATCATAAAAATTGGTCAGTCATCTCATAAGATGTATAGCAATAACATAGTAAATTTAAGAGTCTATGCCAATTTTAAATGCCTGTACAAAAATGTCTGGAAACTTACTGAATGCACCCCATACATATGATTTGTACATAAAAGTCAACAACGTTCAATAGTTTCGTGTATAACTATGTTTCACTAACAATTCAATTAAACCTCAATCATTGGTTTTGCACTGTTTAAATGTAGAACAGTTCTAGATTAGGGGGGGACCTTATCATCAGGTGCTACCACTCTGGAACAAAGAGGACCTGGAGTGCAATGGCAATGAAGGGATATTCCACAACCCCCAAAGCTCCAGTATTACTGGAGCCTCATCATCGGATTGTTTATTGTTATATACAGGACACTCATTGAAGTGGAGGGGGTGCTCCTTTGCAGAGATGCAGTTGGTGTATTCAACAGCCCTAGCTAACTGAGCTCTCCATAAGGTAGCAATGTTGCCAGAAATCTAAATACTGTATCTCGGAGATATTTCAAGGATGTTGTTTGGAGTTGTTTGAGGAGGGTGTAGTGGATTTCATCTGGACTGGGTGTCCGAGTCATTGGATTTGGATATTAAATTTTGAAGTTTGGTTAGGGTGAAGGTTTGGTTATAACTTTCAATATAGTCAAGTGAATTTTATTAGGTTCTTTTCTTTTTGGATTTGAATAGAATAGAGTAGTTTTTTGTGGATAAAACTTGAGTAAAATTTTCTGCAATCAGGTCGGCTCAGTTTTTCACTCCTGGCATTTGGGTTTCCTTGAAAGAAGTTATTTTATCAGAATGTTCATGTTTTATTTGATATTTTCTTTATAAAAGTTCCAAATTATTTTTGGATTGTATTGGAATTTATTTTTGACATGAAGATTCTCCAAGAGGAGCTTTTGGTTTCTTTGATGTTGAGTTTTGACTCTTTGTTGTTTATATTTGTTCAAGTTTTTTGGTGAGGAGGTTTGTTTTGAATTTCCTGAGGGTTGCTTGATGTTTTCTCATGTTTTTGCCCTCCTGTGAACCATGGTTAGTTTTCTTTGGGGGGGGGGGGGTATTGTGGTTTTGGGGAGTTTTGTTGGCTATGGTAATAAGGGTATTGGTAAAATACATTATGGGTTCTTGATTTGTATTTATTTTTGGGATCAGTGTGATAAGGCAGTTTTTTGTAGGATTACCAGCTTGGTTTGGTAAAATTCCAATTAAGGGGGGGTTTCATTATTATTTGTGGTTCCGAGTCAATTATGGCATTTTCCATTATTCCATTGGGTAATGGTCACTGCTGCCTGATGGGGGGGGGTCTTTGTATACCCTCCAGTTATGTTCTATGAAGATTGACAGATCACTGAGGGTTAGGTCTATGGCAGTGAAAGTAGACAAGGATGGAGACAGTTTTGTGTAAAGTTGCCGAGACTACAACTGTTTACAAGCAGGTGTTGATTTTATTGGGGTGGGGAGACATTTTTCCAAATAACGATTGATACACCACATGAACACCATGTATGTAGACATATTGTTCAAAATTCTTCAAATTTGGTTCATCACTGCTTCTTTTGAAGGTTTCTTGGTGGTATGATTTAGTTCAGCTATTAATAGAAGCAGCTCATTGGAATTTACTTTGGCAGGTATACTGGATTATTGTAAGAGTCAAACTTTAATCTTTGTGGGTTTGATGTTTATTTTGTTTTCATTTACATTTAGTTAGATTTGGTGATTTCCATGGTTTCTGAGCTTTTTGATCCAATTTTATTGAAGCTTTTTGGATATCTAGGATTTGTTTTCAGGGGCTTTTCTCGGTCTGTTTCTAATAGTTCACATCTGATTTCTGTTTCTATCAACAAGATTCGCAATCTAAGTTTGCTAGATTCCCTCTTCCAAGGAGGATCCTCTTTTAGGGTTAGCAGTGGCCCCTTTCATTGTCATCCAATCTTTGACAGAGTTGCAGACTTATGTTTGGTAGGGATAGTATGGATGCTTCGGGTTTGTTGTTGAAGTGGTTTGTTTTTTGGGATCTTGAACTTCATTAGTCTGGAGTTAAGTTTTTAGGATCTGGTTGAACAGACAGGTTGGTTGTCAAGTTGGTAAACCTTTCTCTAAGCAATTCTATTAGTATCTTCATCTCGTAATGGGTCATTCTTTGGTTTTGGGGTGGATTATTCGTGGGTTTGGCTACATTTGCACAAGTTACTTTTTTTTGTTTTAACTATGAAATTTTCAACTAGTTTTCTTGTCATCAGGTATCATATACTCAGTATGTTTAATTTTTCAATATCTTTTTTTCATACTCGACAATCTTCTGAATCAACTGAATGGTTTCCTTTACAGTTTATGCAGTACCGTGGTTGTGCACATTCAACGTGGTCTGTTCCACTTTCTCCGAATCTGACATTTTTGACATCTGAATTTTTCTCTGTATTGCCCAAATCTTTGCCAGTTATGACATCTGAGTTGCTTTTGGGATTAATTTTTCAACTGTAGAAAAGACAACTTACCCTGTGGAGCAAAGTGAGCATGTATATACCTGGCATGCAAAAATGAGTGGTGGGCTCAAGAGGAAAAAAAAAATTAAAGATAAAACATGGTCTTGAGTGAGAGGTAGAAATAGTGACATATGCAAATTTTTCAAAGTGACATTCTGGCTAAGCATAAGACCATGTGCAAGAGAAACAAGGTTACACGAGTCCTGCAAGTGTGATACTGAGAAAAAGGAGACTGCTGGGAAAGCAAATACTTTGATCAGTTTTACATTTTCCAAGGACATTTCACAGAGAAGCAAATAAGCCTATGTGCTATTTCTGTAGATCCTATTTTTATTTTAGGAGGAGGGGGAATTTTTGGAGATCTAGACTTCTCACTCCACCCTTTGAGGAGTTCAAGGAGTTGTGGGCATAAGATTTTGTTTGAAGATCATAAAAGGATTTGTTCTCATAGAATGCCCAAATAAGTTTTCTTTACAACTTCCACTAATAAAGTGTTGTTTTTCTAATTAACAGATTTAGGTTTGATCATGAAACCAAGTGTCTTTTCAATAATGAAAAGGGGACAACTTGGAGATAGGGGTATCATCTGTTGACTCCTGTACCATGAATCTAAGAAAGGGTCTGATCCACATCATTATCTGAATCAGTGGGGATTTTAAAAGCATTTACTGACTGTGCTTCCCATCTATCACAGAGCCTTATAAAAAAAAATTAAAAAAAAAAAAAAAAAGTGTCAAGGGGCAAACCAATTTATCTTGGCAAATCAGAGTGGCATAATATATTCACACTGAGGAAAGGGACCAACAATTTGAGATCTCTTGGTTTTCATTCCCAAGAGGACTACTCACCTAGTGATAGGGGAAATATCAATCTTCCTTTAGCATGATTAACCCTATAGCCACCACTTTCAGATTTGGAATTTTACAAAAACTTTCACAAGTTTTGAGGTGACCAGCCAATTGATTAGATCGGGCCTCCCCAACTGCCTGTCTAGCTCAGTAAGGGCCAAAGTGAAGTGTTGCCAGTCACGAGGCCACTTACATAACTGGATCACAGACTGATCACTCAATAGGATCCTGTTCTAAAGCATCACAAGTCACAACCCAAAACTTTGAGAGGGGGGATCTTGCCCCACAACAGAGGGGGCAGTCAGCATATTCTACAGTCCCAGGTGATAGGGCACATTGACAGCGAATCCTATTCTTATAATAGGGGGATGGACTAAACACTTCATAAGCTGAAAAGTTCATAAACATGTTATATCTGGTTTTCATTACTTACATGACTAATGGGATCCAAGCACTACAACATTACTAGAAGAAGTGTATAGACTGGAAAGGGGGTAATATATATATATATATAAAATTTAAAAAAAAAAAAAAAAAAAAAAAACCAACTCTTGTGGTCACATTCCATGAGAGCATCTTGGTCAGCTTATAAACTTTACAGCCAGCCATTATAACATTGGCTCATATGAATGCAAGGAAATATTTCATTATTACAAGCGGAAAAAAAAAAAATAAAAGAAATTAAAGAAAAACAAATATAAAAGGAAAAAAATGAACAGAAAAAACAGAAAGACTCATTTTTCCTTAAATGCAATGCTGATTGTGTTTTATGGCAAATCAACTCGGGTGGGGGGGGGTAATTTAAAGATTTCATTACATACATAAGTCATGCTGATGCCATGGAGTTCCTTGACCACCTCACCATCCATCCTTATCCATTACATCTTCTAGACTGCATCCAGTGTCCACACAGGGGTGACTTAAGCCTTTGCTAGTCTTCCAACATTGGCATGTTCATGAGCAAGAGTCCACAGAAGAACATCCTTGATTCTGTAGAACTGTCTCAGTCTTGCTCATCTTACTTGGACGACACACACACACACACTTTACTAGCCAACTATTAGATATAATAAACTAATTTTTAAATACCACCATTAAAATTTAAACTCATGAAAAAGATTAATAGAAAAAATTGATAGTGATAACAATAAGTAGTAAAGTTAGCGACCATAGTCGAGGGTGACCCGAAGGCTCCCTTTTCGATAGATACTACACCAAGGTGTAGGGGAGGGCGCTACTCCATTCCCTGGATTGCTCCACTTTACCCTTGAACCGTACCTTATAATGCTGAGTGTTAAGCAAGGTGGTATCAAGTTCCATTTTTAAAGTCTTTGGTATGACTCGACCTGGGATTGAACCCAGATCTCCCGGGCCATTGGCGAACACTCTAACCGCTGGGCCAATTGGTTCCTTTTTATTAGTAGTAATATTTATTACTATTATGATATTGATGATTTTAATAATAATTACATTGGCAATATTCAGAATAAAAAAATATAAAAATATTAAGAAATTAAAGACTAAATTTTTAATCTTAAATGGAAATCAAATAAAATCTATAAAAATTTTAACTAAACAAGTTTGATATTAGTGTTTATAACTGTATTTTTTCCTTAAATATTTTTAAGAAAAGTTAATTTATTGACAAGATTTTAGATGAAGTTTTTCAGTCGTGTTAAAAATCTTTTTCAGTCCCTAATGATGCACGACACCAGCTTCAAGCCCAGATTTTCTTTTCCCATCCCCCCTTTGTTTTTAGGGATTTTTTTTAAACAAGTAATCGATTGAAAGAACATTTTTGTCAATTCTAACAAGTTTTTTTCCCCCTCTTCATTTTGAGATGGTTATCTGAAGAGGTTAGTTTCTCGTATGAAGTGACCAGCTGAAATTTATATTAGCCAAATGACAGCTTTTGGAGTTTTTCTTGCAAATATATATATATATATATATATATATATATATATATATATATATATATATATATATATGTGTGTGTGTGTGTGTGTGTGTGTGTGTGTGTGTGTGTGTGTGAGAGAGACATGCTTTATTTTAAATGAATAATTTTTATTGGCAATTTTTTCCTTTTGGGTTCTGGTGAGTTCTCATAGCATCCCAATCGAAGCCATTCGTTATTTAACCCCCACCCCCAAACAAAGAGATGTGATCAGCATAGTGTATTATGGTCAAGTTATTCTGGCACAAGCTTTAACAGTTAAACAAAACTACGCCATTCCCCTAAATAAACACGAGGTTACTTGCAAAAAAGAAAACAAAGATATAGGAATTGACCATACATTTCCTGTTTCTTGAATGTTGTAGACTTTTCTTTAATATTTGAGCATTCTAGCACCCTGGTGATGGATATAAGTGCCAGTTCCATCACAGAAGAAGCCGTAAGTAACTCTTACCCGGCTTTGGGGAGCAACTCCTAGCCTAAAAACAGAATTGTGATTTTTACCCACTGGATTTAAAAATAGACAGCGGGTGGCAAAAGAGATATCTCCTTGGCTCCCGTGCATTTTTCCAGCACCTCCACCTCACTAATGTCACAATTATGCAATGGATGATGAATGTTGAATCCCAAGTAACTGTTTTATTTATTGTACATTTCCATCTTGATAAAAGATGGTGTCTGAATATTGTTTCAAACAGAACATAAACGTCAAAAGTTTGGCAATATTTTGGTAACATTAAGGCACATTTCAGGCGCTCTGGAAGTTTTTGCCAAGATTGTCAAAGAGAAGAACTACAAAGGAGTGTATGAAGCTGAGCTCACCCGATACTCAGATTATTACAAGCTAGATTTGCTGCCGTGGCTAAGAACAAAGCCTCAGAACCCAGTTTTTGATGTAACCGACATTAGCCAAATGTCATAGTTCTTGTAGCCAGAGAAAAGTTGCTTGAATTATCGGCTAATTCTACTGGGATTAACTGCATCTTCACTTTACAGGACAAATGTTTTTGGTTGCTTTGGTAACATTACAACCAAATTCAAAGTCATAAAGATTTTAGGTTGCACATTCATTTGGACAGCATTCAAATCACAGACTGAAGCAATGCACAACATTTCAGGGCACCAAACCACCACAACAAGTACCTTTCACAGCTTTGAACTACTTTGGTCATGTAATGTAAGTTAAAGTAAAGTTAGCGACCATAGTCGAGGGTGACCCGAAGGCTCCCTTTTCGATAGCTACTACTCCATTCCCAGGATTGCTCCACTTTACCCTTCAACTGTACCTTATAATGCTGAGTGTTAAGCAAGGTGGTATCAAGTTCCATTTTTAAAGTCTTTGGTATGACTCGACCTGGGATTGAACCCAGGTCTCCCGGGCCATTGGCGAACGCTCTAACCGCTGGGCCAATGTCCCGGTAAACTATCGTAAAACTCCTCCAAATATTTTGCCCTTCAGTTCAGTCTTCAGATTAGGGAAGACAAAGATCTAGGTCAGGTGAGTATGGAGAGGGATGTGCTTGTTGGAAAAAAAACAACAACACAACAACATACAAAAAACTGATGTTTTATTTACCAAGACAGTAATGAACAATGAAGGATCATTACTTTTCCTAAAAAGTGATCATTCAACAAACTTATTCCAGCAAGTTTTCCTTTGGTCAAAACACCTTTGAAACTTGATAAGACAGGAAGATATGCCAATGTATTTTGATGCGTGTCAGGTCATCATTTTATTAGAAAAAAAGATGCCGATAGAAATTAATATGGATCTGCCAAGTACAGAAGGAAATACACTTCTAGCATTGTGTATTTTGTTGAAAAGCTACTGATCATAAAAGTAGCTAGGCTGATATAAATTTTTTCCTACAATTTGTCTAGGTATCAAGACAATGTTTAGATGTCAAGGCATCTTAATGCAATGAGTCTTCATTCTCAGGAAAAAAAAAAGAGCCTTGGCACTAGAGACCCCTCAGACAAATTATTTTGCCCAACTACACAAACCTTGGTGTTAAAGAGGTTATTTAGTCAAGTCCCCATAGACCAATATCAGCATTTGTATATCTGTGATATACTAACACTGAACACAACAGAGGGGAAAACAATAACTCGATTATACATCCAAGATCATATATACATACCAGTGGTATTAAAAGAAAATGCACAGTTGTGTACCAACAGATAAAAATATATGCTAATTGTTCCCTGAACAAACAGTATATATAAGGGGTACAGAAATGGAAAAAGCCCTTCATGAAATGTAGGTAATATCACCACATGGCTTTACCATTCCTTTCAGAAATTTTGTCTTGGATGTTACCATCAGAGACAAAAATCTCTCCCATAAAATAAACTAGAATGAATTTCTGATAATGTCATGTGATACCCTACAGAGCCCCCAATGGACGTACTGATTACCTAAGGGAAATAATACTCGAGAGTCAAAAGGTTTTGCAATATTTTAGTACATGTTTGCAGTAGTTCAAGCCAGGGAATGTACCCGTCGTGGTTGGTAGTATTGTGGTAGTTGGTGTGCCGATATGTTGTGCATTGCTTAATTCCATGTGTGGTTTGAAAGATATAGATGAATGTGCAACTGTCTAATTCGGGAACTTATCCTTAACAAGTTTAAACTAAACCATGATAGTGCCATGGTAGCAACAATCACGCAGAGGCAATACCATCACTAATCAAGTTTTTCCAAGGTGGGATTATTGATAGTTAAAAACATTTGAGTAAAAAGTCAAGGTGCAGTCGATTATAATACAGATCAAGAAATTTTGGCTTGCGAGAAGCTTGACAATCAGGAAAGGTCAAATAAGCTGAAAACAGTGGATCCCAAGACCATGCTTAAAGCAATGAAAGCTAATTCAATGAGTAGCACTAAGAGAGTATCAGGCGAGCTTGGCATCTCAAACTCCAGTAGAATCTGTCACCTTTACAACTTCAACAAAAGCATTCAGAGCTGCGAAATTGTGCCTCATGTTACAAAAAAAAAAAAAAAAAAAAAAAAAAGGAAATTCTTCCAATTTGTAGCTGCCTCAGTACTACTGTATGGTTGCACCGATTGGACAAATGCAACACCTGGAGAAAAAGCTAGACAAAAACTACACAATAATTCTCCATCCTGCATTGAACAAATTTGGAAGCAGCACCCTACAAAACTGCAGTTGAACAGCCACCTCCCTCCCATCTCACAAACTAGTGAAATAAGATAAGATATGCTGGAGAAGTAAGGACAAACTTGGATGCGACAATATTGGCCAACCAGCATAAACTTACATTCGTCAGATCTATAAGAACACTGGATGCTGTCTAGACGACTTGTCAAGAGCCATGACAGAAATAGAAGGCAAAAGGCGTTAATGATAAAATATAACTATTTTTGAGAAACAGCACAGAAAACAAATTCTTAAAGATATTTTTCTTCTTCACCCACACATTCATATTTTTAGATCACGACAATTTCAAGTTGTGAAAAACTTGATATTTGTTTGCAGTGAATTTTTAGTAAAACAAAAAACATTAAAATCCTATCAGGTTGATGCAGTTCTATTAAAAAAAATTTTTTCTTGTGACACAAAGGAAATAACTAGAAGGTAACAAAATGATATATCTGATGATTAAGGAGACTGCAGATGAAACATTGGGATAATGAAAATAACAATGCAAAAACTGAACCAAAAGAATCAATTTATAATAGCAAGTACATCTCACCTCAGAAATCCAGATTGATTAAAAGCGGCGGGGGGGGGTTATAGTAAATGAAATATTAGAATAAAGACAAAGATGAAGTGATTGCTTTATTTAATGACATATCAACCTTTATGTGCTATTTAATACCAAAGCCATCCAGGTAAAACACACACACACACACACACTTTAACCTATAATGGCAGTGGGAGAAGAAGGTTAAATACCTTTCCCAAAAGGTATTAATCTGAAAGGGCATATAGTAGCACACCTAGAGTTTGATTTCACCTAAAGGCTGCAGTTCAACACTTTATTATCATATTATGGGGCCTTCCCAAAACCACCACACACAAAAAAAAAAAAGGAAACAAGTCAAAAAGAATCAATTTATAATAGTCACAATACCTCATCACTCAAATTCTGACCATTCAAAAGCAAATCAGCTGAAATAAAGACAAAAGAGGTTTGTTGGCATATCAACTATTTCAGGTTATTCTATGTCTAATCCTCTGCGTGCGTGCGCTCTATCAAGATTTTCGTAATAACATTCTGAAAAGAGCCTCAACTCATTCTTTTGCACACACTTAAATAGTTTCAAGTATTGCAATGTAACAGTCACAATTAAACATCAGTCATTTATTTACACACAGTTAAATGATCAAACAGTTCTATTTCAAACTATTCAACTTAGCATAAGTCATTTGTTTGGATTCAGTTAAAATGTCAAACAGTTCTATTTGACCAATAGATAGGACCCTATGCTACCACTCCAGGTTAGAGTGGACTTGGGAGGAATAGCAATGAAGGATACTCCCCATTCCCCAAAGCTCCAGCATTACTGGAGCCTCACCATCAGATTATTTAATCTCATGTCCAAGACACTTGAGGGGGGGGTTCTTATCCCCACTGCAGAGATGCAGTCACTGTATTCAACAGCCCTAGCCGACTGGGCGTCAAACTGGTCCAAAAGAATCAATGTATAGTAGCAACAACACCTCGTCTTATAAGTTTACATAGAAAGCAAGTAGGAATTTCAGAGTAGTTTATTTTCTTTCTAATTTGCATTGTTTACAAACAGCAATGTGCATCATTGTAACGGTCTGAGAAGTAAGAGTTGCAAGGAAAAGTAACAGACCATCATAAAATAAAAGGGGGAGGGAATAGCTGTCCAGAATAGATCACTGAATGTCTATAGCAATAGATGTATTTACACAATTCCAATTGACCGTCTATCACATCCTGCCTACGGATAAGACAAAGTCAATTTTTTTTTTAAAGTGGAATAAAGAAAGTATGAATTCAGAAATTTTCCCTCTCCTAAACAGGTTGCCAAACCAAACTAGAACCCAAGAAACCCGAGTCTAAATTTACTCTTTGAGCATGATCCCCACTGGGAAGGGACGGGGAATAAAAGCACCACCAGTATTGTAGTGTAATGGTTATTGTGAGAAAGAGAAGAGAGTTCAAATCCTGGACAAGGCTGTTTGCATTTCACACTACTATTATTCTTGAGAACGGTATGCATCCAACAATTCTCCCACCAGCCATGGGTGAATAGTAGGGCAGGCTAAACTTTAACCTTGGTTAGGCAACTTGTCTAGGAGAAGGAAAACAAACTTCAATCCTGTCAAAACTCCACTTAAAAATTGACCCTGTATGACATCTCACCTGTGACAGAGGATTTGGGTATATATATATATATATATATGCACACACACAAGTATAATGAACACAATTTGTCCTACAACTTCCCCATAGCTGGGTAGAGAATAAATAGATTCATTCCTTTGCCAAGAGTATTAGATCCAAATGAAATGCCACTCATTCAAGATTTGAACTCAGATTGCAGATTCCATTTCCCACAAGGAAAATGGTTATGTTATGCACTCCCTGCAGTGTTAATGCACAGTGGCTGACTTTTACAGGAGTCACCATAGGATTGTTGCCAAAGTACCAGACTGAGGCCTTAAAGTAAGGGAGTTCAAACTCAAGTTGCCCCTTACATTCACTTTCGGACAAATAACCTTGGTAAAGTAAGAACACCCCCGTATGACCCCCAACCAGATATGGGTTGAATAGTACCATTGTTCTTCTACAAGAATGGATTTGGAATCAACAAACAAAAGTTGATATGCCATTAAACAAAGAAACCAATCAATTTCCTCAGAGGGCTATTCTGGACAAGAAAAAAAAATTCTTCAAATAGACAACAACGAGGCAGCTTTATCACGAACGAATCTGCTCATGAGCTTTCTTGGGATTTAATCACCCCAGGACGCCAATTTCATTTTTTTTTCAGAAGGAAAAACCTTCAAACAAATTTTAATACATTTTTTCGTAAAGGAAAAAAGACCTTATATCTTGTGTAACAGTTCCTAACCAAAGATTTTCAAATCATAATAGAAAATGACATGTGTCAATTTCCCCAAAATAACTTTCATATATTTCTATCAAAATCTAGCGAGTCTAAAAACCAGCTATCCCCCGTCCTACTAAGAAGCAGCCCGTTACTCTAAAAAGAGACAGCATTTATATTTTCCAGTTTTTTGGGCCAAAAATATCAGTTCTTATTTCACGTCGATATACAAAACTTTTATCTAAAAAAAAAAAAAAAAAAAAAATTCAGGATTGATAGGCAAGTAAATAAAAATAAAATATGAAGAACAGATACACACACACATTGATACACAAAACATGCATGTTGTGAATAATTGCTCATTCACAAAATAATACATAAGACTTATCAGTTCAACTCAACCTCACGTTATTGGTTTTATTTAGAATCCTTTTACAGCAATAACGTTTCATCAAGATACACTGAAGAGGACAATGCTACATTATTTAGCTACAGTTTGTAACTAACTCGTTACACAGAATTTGCTAAATTCACAGAGTGAGTAACATAATACAAATTTGTTTTTGTTTTGTTTGTTTTTTTTTTTTTTACAAATAAAATCTAAAAGGAAATGTCAAATAATTTTTTTTATTACTTGTTTTTGTTTTGTTTTTACTTTTAGTCTCCCGAAAATGAATGAATGTCAGTCGTGCCCAGCTATTCAAAGCTTTGAAAACAGATAAAAAAATAAAAAAAAAATAAAGTAAATTACAAAATTGGAACAGAACAACCAAAATAGTCAAAATTTCAACTTACTTTTGTAGATAAAAAAGTTTCGGACAAAATTTGTGGAGATTCGTTCTCTTTCGCTGTGATAAAAATCAAAAGTTAAAAGGAAGTGACCGGTGATGACCCACAAGTTGTCCCCGAAAACTATTACTGAACACAAGTCTTGCTCGAGTGTTGTTTGTTAACAATTAAAAGAACTATTTTCATTATTCTTTCTTTCTTGTTTTTCACACAACCTTTTTCGGGTGATGTTATTGTCTGCTGAAATCGCTGAGTTTAGTTTTCGTTGAATTTTTTTTTTTCAACGTTTTTCGGATGAGCCTCTTCATTCTTAAACAGAACTGTAGTTTAAATAAAAAAATAGTCTTTTTCTGTTCTAGTCTGCAAGTTTTTTCTTTTCCTCTCTACGGCAATCCATCTGGATTTCTCTGTAACTGGGAAAAATCCTGAAAAATGGCTTGTAGAACTAAACCTGAATGACAAACATTTGCCAGAGAGACTGCTTTGGCTTTTATTTTTCTCCACAAGCCAAACTATTCTAATTAACAGGGCTGAAAAATATATATACAAAATACTTATGACCTGAAGGTTGTGAGTTCCATCCATGTGCTGGACAGAGTATTTCATTTTTTTTACTTTCTCTTTGGCCACTACAGCACTTTCACCAATATTATTCAATATCTATTCTCAAAAGTTAGGAAATGATTCCTTGTATTTTAGTACAAATGGGTTCACTTTTTGAATAGAAAATTTAAGTTGGTATTTGACCTTCCTAGGATTCTTAGATACTTTCATAATTCCAACCATTTTTCAGATTATGAACTACAATTCGACTTTGCTTTTTCACAAATGTTATATAACATTTGACTGTAAATCCTGAGCTGTAAGAAACACTAAAGGAAGACCAAGAAATCTATCAGCTAAAAAGGGGTGTTAAAAATAATTTTAAAAAATAATAAATGTCCCAAATTAAGCGGTTCATTCAATCAATAAGATGAACTTTTCAATAAAACAACCCATATTTCATCTTTCGGGAAAAAAAGAAATGTTTGCTTTATTTTTCCATGCAATCTCCATTCTATGAGAAATGTGCTCATTTCAAAATATTTGCAAGGCTTTATCTCGGCGTAGCCTTAGAAATAAGTGAAGGGATAGAGAAAAGTATTAAAAAAAAAGGAGATAAAAAAGGTTGACGGGAAGCTTACTTTTGTAACCTGAAAAAGAAGCATGTCTATATTTCTAAAAAAAAACAAAAAATAACCAGTTTCCACAAAGTAATTTATTTCAAGAGAAATAAACTTTACAAAATCCGGCTTTGTATATTTTCCCCTATGTTTGTTGAAAACATTGAACAGGGTAACAAAAATAACATTCATTCAAGTAATGACAATATTATAACCAAAAAAAAAAAAGAAGAGTAAAGAGAAAAATAACGACTGACTTGCTTGAAGCCATGCTGTCAACCATCTACAGTCAGTTTAACTTTTATTAATGATAAAACACAATTCTTTGGTATTTTATGTCAATATTAATTTTGGAGCCAATTTTAAGGGTTTCTTTCTTTGTTTTTTAATGGCATATCAACCTTTGTATGTTATTTAATGCCAAAGCCATTCTCCTAGAAGAACAGTAGTAGTACTATTTAACCCATAGCTGGGAGGATAAGGGGGTTCATACATTTCCCAAGGGTATTTGCCCGAAAATGAACGTAATAGCGCGACTGGAGTACGAACTCACATACTACGATTCCGCAGTCCATCGCTTTAACCATTACACCACGAGGACATCCCCTTTTTAAGGGTTTATTCTTCTTCTTGGTGTCACTTTCTTGTGTAGAATCAACATGGACAACCATGTTCTAGTTGCCTGTGTAGACTTGTTGAAAACGAAGTTTACTATTTCTTTAAGTGAACTTCGAGTAGACCGCCGCTTTCTCCTCTTAGGTAAATATTTTTCGTTTCAACTCGAATTTTCTTGTTGAGCCTATAGAGGCTTTTACCACATTTTTTTTACCCGGCCAACAGCTTCCTTTGTTGACAAAAGTCTAATAATACCGCCACCAGATCTTTCTTTTGAAAGGGACAGCATACCAAAAACCACAAATAGCCGGCATTACGTTTATTGTTTCAACAAGTAACAATAAAAACCCTGTAAGGAAAAGAGGCCTAGTCTATAGCTACTAATGGGCCTTTTACTCAAGCCATCTTGCTCAAGAAAAACTGCCTTAAGTTGAAGGCAAATAAATAAGAGTTCGCAAAGCAGAAAGTGTGAGCCAAGCAGAACCTCATGCTGAAAAAAAATCAAAAGAAGGGAGAGAGATCCCTTGGAGGATCTCACTTAGATAACAATAGAGGCAGGGGGCTAACGGCACAACATCAAAACAGCCAATCAGATTCGAGCAGATATTAACTGCCGAACTTTAAACAATTCTTGAAAACACATTTTTCCCATTGGAAAACAAGCTTTTGTATTTAGTTTTTAGCCATTTGCAGAAAGTCTGTGAGAGGGCTAAACAATGTGGAAATTTAGAGGGCATCAGATCTGTACTGTAAGGACGATGTGGCAGATGTTCCCAACCAAAATGACTGATGTTTCCCACTGTTCTTGCTACAGTACAAGGCCTTGTGCTCTGTCATCAACATTTTGGGCACCCAACAACAAGTGACCTTAGAAAAGCAAAGGTCATCATGTACAATTTTGTGTGCTGTAGCCATAGAAATTTCCATTAGTTCAGAAATGTCTTCGATTGTAACTCTTCTGTTAGCCAAAATGAGTGCATTAAATGAATCCACCATTTCAGGTGTGCTCATCATTGTGGACCAACTTAGCCTATCTTCATCTTGAATACAATTTTGACCTTCTTAATATATTTTAACCCATTTATAAACACTTTTTTTGACTAAAATATGTTTCTCTATAGACATCACACTGAGGTCTTAAAGTAAATTTTTGGTGACAGAGAAGTGCAAACCTTATGAAATTTATAGAACATTGGGTTAAATTATTTTAAGAATGTGAAAATTGTATTCAAGATGAAGATAGACCAGGCAAGTCCACAGTGGCAAGCACGCCTGAAATGGTGGATTCAGTTAATAACAAAGTCGGGCATGCTCCTCTCCCTCAATTCTCACACACATGCAAAGTCCCTGCTGATAACATACAGTATAAAGGCTTGTGCATTTATTTACCCACTGAAAAAATATTGAAAAGAAAGACCAAGTTTAACCATGAATCGACCAAAGAATTTGGATTTCTATCTAAAAGCAGAAAAGATGATTTTCATGACTTCTGTACAGAATGTTGTTGGGATGTGGAAACTAACAGTAAAAAGAAAAATGTAGTTTATTGACACTTTTCTACAGATAACAGAAAAAATCCCCCCTTTTCCTGTTCTGATCGTCTTTTTTGAATAATAATATCCTCCTTATGGGAAATCTATAAATGGCCAATCTAATTTTGGTAATTCTGCACTGGGCGAATGAAAGAAGACAGAACATGTGTAGTGCCACTTGGGGCCTAAAAATGGGAGGAGGGCTTCACTTTCCAATCTTTAACTAGTTTCATTCACTGAACCAAAAATACTGTAGGACTAAAATAAATTATCATATCCTTTAGAGAATTGGTATGGATATTAGTGGCTTTATAGGTTGTCACATAACAGTTCCAGAGATGTTGTCTATGACCCTGTCTGGGAATGGTAAAGCCACATGGCTAGATTTATTGCACTTGTCAAGTAAACCTTTCTTAATTTTGTACTCCTTCTACGTACTGCTAGTTCAATATGTGTATAATTCTTCCATGGAACATATTTGCGTATTCTTTATTTTATTTTTATATATAGTAATAAGTAATAAAGTTGGTGACCATAGTCGAGGGCGACCTGAAGGCTCCCTTTTCAATAGCTACTACACAGAGGTGTAGGGGAGAGCGCTACTTCTTTCCCAGGATTGCCCGACTTTACCCTTGGTACGTACCTTATAATGCAGAGTGTTAAGCAAAGAGGTATCAAGTACCATTTTTAAAGTCTTTGGCATGACACAAACTGGGACTGAACCCTGGTCTCCCAGACTATTGACAAACACTCTACCCACTAGACCAAGCCTTCAGGTCACCTTCGACTATGGTCACCAACTTTACTACTATTTTTATATATACTATGCATATAAAAAGTTAAATTTTCTTGTATGTGGAGATAAGTTTATTTTTATCTTTTCTTCCATTGTATTCGATGTTAATATCTCATGAATATACTATTTCTAATACAGGTTCTTGATAAGTAACGACTCAATTAAATATCTTCTTTACAATCAAACACATTAATTATACTACGTTACTCCTTTTACCATAATATCAGGTTTTTTTTTTTAATTTTTCAAACTCCAGTTGTTAAAATATGTCAGTCACTCTATGAGATTCTAAACTAATCCCATAAGCATGTATATCATGAGTCAAGGGAGAAGATTGAGATTCTTTTTATAAAAAACTGTTGGAAGATATGACATATTAAACATTTAGTACAGAAAATGAATTTATGAAAAGAGTTTAATTCCAATGAACTCACCAATGATTGGTAACAAGTTCCAAGTGAATAAAGATTACACAATTCGGTTCTGCATTAAATCCAGAAAGGAGAAAGTTTCAAATAAATAAATCCAATATCAGCAAGATGTTCTGCAGAAGATGTCACATTAAACAGTTTACATTTTTTACAGTAATTAGAAGATTCATTTTTCCCAGAATGCAAAGTCAATATTTAATTTCAGACAGGAAGTTGTTTGTGGTTTATATCAAGATCATAATCTAATAAAAACAAATCTTTTATGATGTCCAGACAAAAAGGAAAGAAGATATTTATGATTAAAAAATAAAATATTTGTTTGTATGGCAGGTGAAACAAGTTAACCAATGGAAATATTGATGCGGGAAGTGAAGAAAAAAGTGGTATTAAAGGAACCCCTCTCACATCTCTGGAGAAGTTGATTCATTGAACTGGAGATGAGAAAAAGAATTAAAACCATTCAGACCACAACATTACTAAAACCAGCTCGGATACGTTAAAGTCTTCCAGAGAATTGATGAGACTTGTTGTCACTTGGAGACCAGTGAAAAAATAACAGTTAGTGCTGGTGTGAAAAAACCTGCATAATGATAATAATAAAGAAATTGACCATGGGATGGCATGAATAAGGCTATGCAGAGGCAATCTAAAGAGAGAAACTAAATTGCTCTTAACAACAGCTCAGAATAACACCATAAAAGCTAATTCTATAAAACTAGATCAGATTCAGAAAAAAAGAGAAAGTGGGGGGAGGGGAATATCAAAGGATCAAAGAGAGAGTGGGGAAAGGGAGAGAACAACTGTCCCCAGTGGTATGTATTGCCAAGCATGCTCACTACTTGCTGGGAGTGACTAATAAGGTTGAGGAATCATACCAATGGAATCATGTGTTTCTTATAAAAATTGAGGATGTGGTAAACAAGAAACTTGGACAATAAATCTTCTGAACACTCAAGATCAATAAGTTCCATCAGCAGTTGTTATGTTACTTCTTGAAAGTCAGTATCAAAAAAACCATTGTGGCCCACAAGTTGTAGAGGTTGGGAACCCTTGCTTTATCAGCTGTAAAAGTTTCACTGTGTACAAAGTGGTGTACAGCCGACTCGTCTGGGGCTGTAGAATACACCGACTGCACCTCTGCAGAGGAGTAAGACCCCCACCCCCAATGAGTATCCTGGATATGACACTAAACAATCTGATGGTGATGCTCCAGTAATGCTGGAATTTTAGAGAATGCTGAGTACCCCTTCATTGCCATTGCTCCCAGGTCCACTCTGGCCCAGAATGGTAGCACCTGAGAGGGTCCCATCTATGGGTCAAATAGAACTTTTTGACATTTAAACTGTGCACAAATAAATGACTTATACTAAATTGAACTGTTTGAAATAGAACTGTTTGATCATTTAACTATGTGTAAATAAATGACTGATGTTTAATTGAATTGTTAGTGATACATAACAATACTTGGAACAATTTAATTTTGTTGACTTATGTTTACAAATTATATAAATGTTATATATATGTATAAAGAGAATTTAGCATTAAATAACCTACAAGGGTTGATATGCCATAAAACCCAACCCAACCAAACAAAGTAGTGTGCTTTTCTACATGAGGCAGATAAATGAGTCAAAATGGTGAAATGTAGTCAGTCACTATTTGTAATTATTCAATTTACTTCCATTTCTTTTTAAATATACAAAATAAATACAATTCTCAAGAGAAAAATTCTTTGATGAATCTCGCATTAGTTTAAATCGGGGCTTTTCAAACTTTTTATTTGATGAACCCCTTGAACTCAAATTTTATTTTCATTTACCCCTGCTCCAAAAAAAAAATTATTTGAATATTAATTGACAAAATATAACTAATTTACCATTTGTTTAATGAAATTTTCATGTGGAAAGAATCAATAAATAATACATACAAATGTACCTTTAATTCTTGAATTATTTTAAATGGCAAAGATTTGGTTTGGTAGTGACTGAAGAGATTATGAATATTCGGTTGTGGATTTGAACTGTCAATCATGACATTCTACATTCAAAATGCTTCCCTGATTAGTAAATAATATACATGCCTGAACAGAAAATAGACATTAAAATGTTTCACTTCACAGAATGAAAAAAAAAATGAAAATAAAATTTTTTCCCAGTTAACAAAAAAGATAAACTTTATCTTCAGAGTTGGATGTCCATTTAACAAGAAAAAAATATTTGGATTTTCCCCAAACAACTCTTTTGTAATGTGTTTTTTTTGGTACCAGTGTGTGTGTGTGTGTGTGCATGTACATATGTATAGGCCAGACCAATAAACACAAATACATTTGTGTTCTCAAACACACACATCAACATCCATACTTGTGTGGAAGGTGGTAAGAGAGGGGAGCTTATATCAATCTTTTTCTACTTATAATTTAAAAAAAATAACAAAAAAGTTCATACATACATGTAAGATGACAGTAAAACTCTCTTAAACAGATTGCGACTGTTTTTCTTGTGAAGCTAAGGACTAGACCAAAAATCCCCCACCCCAAATTATCAAGTTATTACCTTTTTTGCTTAAATTTCAGAATACAAAACAATTATATATACAATAATGTTTAATCTAAAGAAGTAACATCTATATAAAGAAATATCCTGATTAATTAAGAGTAGGGTGAAAGAATATCCCACTTGGCTGCAGGGAGGGTATATGGATGAGTGTAACATGCCAACAAATGAAATATTCATGAAAATTATTCTTCAGTCATTTTTAGAGTTGTCATTTTTCAAATCCGTGAAAAATCAGAAAAGAAAGATTCGGACCACTAAGACCAGCAAAAATTGATTGGTTAAAAATATTATTCTGTTTTTAGTCCCAAGCCCTGATTGGCCAGAGTTGCAATTTCTTAGGATATTATCAAAATAACAGCAAATATAAACCTTCTATCAATTAAAATGATGTAGGTTTTGTGTTCTAGACCCATTATACCCCACTCTAAAATGAGTCTAGACTAAATCACCAAAACAGATTAAAAAGGAATTGAATGCATTCAAAGGTCGTCAAGTTTCATGTGCAATTCAAAAAAATGTTTTGATTCACTTTAAATGTAAATTTTATTGAACTTTATTTCGAACCTCATGGAAAGAGACCCACATTATCATGAGCAGCTTTGCCAGAATCTCAGTTTCTCGTGCTATGATTTATAAGGGAACAAGTAAAAAATGACAGCAAAAAAGAACTGAGGCAGCAGTTTTTTTAATCTCTTCATTCGTTCCATCTGGGGGTGTCTATCAAGTGTTATCATCTGGGGGTGTCTATCAAGTGTTATCATCTGGGGGTGTCTATCAAGTGTTATCATCTGGGGGTGTCTATCAAGTGTTATCATCTGGGGGTGTCTATCAAGTGTTATCATCTTAGGAAATAAAATAAGCAATCAGAGTTCAAATCCTGGATAAGTCTATTTCTGTTTCACTGTGTGCCTTTGGGAAAGGCATGAATCCATCCTTCTCTCTTCAGCTATGGGTAAATAGGAAGGCAGACTGGGTTATTTAGCCTTGACACAGCAATTTACAAGGAAAACTCTGAGTTCAAACCAACTGTACTCCACTTCAAAATTAACACCTGGTAGAACGGTTAGAAAAAGACATTTGTCCCACTTTATTCACAGCTTCAGTTTATCTTGATCAACACTAGAAGTAAATTTTTCATATGGCTGAAGGTTTTGCTCTGTGGTGGAGCAGATCCTAAACTTGAATCCATTTGAAACAGTGAGGAGTTATTCTCAGATCCGAGCCAGAAGTGCAGCACTCAACAACAGAGTACATAGATACTTGGACCTTAAGTAAATTACCAATCCATTTATAAATAACTGTCATATTTTATGGGTATTATGCTAGTGTTGTTATAAATTTTTCTATTTTCTCATTAGTTATTGGAATCAATTGCTATATTTATCCCCCCACCGTGGTGCTGGGGTGTGAGACAAAGCCGGATTAATGTGAGGTACCCTGCAGAAAGCATACTTCCTGAGGTATGAATGCAAAAACTGTTCATGCCCTTAAGGGGTGTCTCAGGCACCAAGCAATTAACCTAGCCCTTACCACTTTTAGGTAAGGGGAGGGGGGGTCATTCATTTTCAGAGACCATGGATACCAGGTAGATGATCTCTTGCAAAAATCTTCCCAATTGGTGCTAATCTCTCATGGGATTATCAATGAAACTTAATCAAAGTGTCAGAAAACTATAGAATTCAGTATTAAAAGTTTTAAGGATAAAAGGCCAAGGGGCTAGAGTGTACTGTGATAGAGCAAGTATGTATTCATCTAACCACTCTGCCACAGACAGGATGTGTGACACAAGGTCAATTTTTATGGGATCTACAGGTAATATAAATTCAGAGTTTTCCCTTTTCTAGATTGAAACTTTACAAATAATAAAGAAACCAGTCTGCCCTACTATTTACCCATAGCTGGAGAGAGATGGATTTTTGCCTTTCTCAAGGTCATTACCACAAAGTGGAATGCAAACAGATGCTTCCATGATACCATCCTTAGATTTTCTATTGTATGACTCCCTCGAGATAATCCTCTTTCTAATTGATTTAATCCCAACAGATAATTTGTGTGTGATTTTTCTGATTAGCTTGGTACAGTACCAGATCAAGAGAATGAAGATTGTATTGCTTGAATGTTTCAAATGAAGAAAATGAGCCTACCATGAAAATCAGTATACAGTGGCAAATATGCAACTGCCTCAGCCATCAATCATCCTCATGGTTATATTTCTTCTACATTGGTTACCTGCCTTTTTGCGGGGGACAAAAAATCAATTTCAATTGCTAAGTAATACAAATAATTTAAGTCATTTGTTTAGCACATATTTCAATACTTTCAAGAATAGAAAATTATCAAATATTTCTATTTGACTCATAGATGGGATCCTAACAGATACTACTTCTTTGAGTCAGAGTGGACCTGGGAGTAATGGCAATTAAGGGGTACTCCAGATTCCTCAAAGCTCTAGGACTGGAACTTAATTATCAGATGGTTTGGTGTCATATTCAGGACACTCATTAGCAGTTGGGCAGTGACTTACTTCTGTGCTGAGATGCAGTTTGTGTATTCTTCAACATTCCCCACCTCCACCACCAAGTGTGCTGAAATGGAATTTGAATTTATACTCTAATTATCATGACTTACGATCATATTTTTTCTTTTCGTTTGCGTACAGAATCATGCAACCATGAAACCTTAACAGGTCAGAGTGGACCAGGGAGTAATGGTAATGAAGGGGTACTCCACGCTTCCCATTACTCCAGAACTGCAACCTCGCCATCAGATGCAGTTTAGTGTGAGACCCAACTCACACGAGGAAGTCAAGAAGTCAGAGACATTAAATAAAGGAGTAACTTTGCTAATTTACTTTTGTTTAAAACAAAATGACAAAATTTTGTCCAAATTTTTGCAATTCCACCAAATTGCTGGTTGTATTCCATTTTTGCAAAATGATTTTGTCTTTTTTTGATCATCATTGAAAACTGGAATCCAATGCAACAATTTGCACTTTAAGAAGTTTGGCATCTTATTGCATCCCTTCAGCAGTGATTTTTTCATTAAGACAAGGGCGAGTCAAAAAGGTTTGCAATATTTTGGTAATATGATGCACAATTTGTCAACTCCAGATGCTTTTGCTCCAGAGCTCACAAAGATGACAAATCCACAACTGGAATGTTGGGCTCTCCTACTCCTCATTCAAGTGCTACTTGCGAGATTTGTTGTTTGTCTTGCGAGATTTGTCTTGACAGCTTGAAGAACGGCCTTCGATTCCACAGTTTTAGGCCTACCTAACCTTGCTTGATCATCGAGGTTCTTGCAACCCAAATAAAATTTCTTCAATCATCTGGTTATGGTGCCGTGATCAACTGTATCTTCACCTTTTGTACAACAACTGATTTTTGTTGCTTCCGCAGTATTATGGCTCAGTTTAAACGTGTAAAGCATGAATTCCAGAATTAGATGACGTTACACATTCATGTGTGCAACTTTCAAATCACACACAGAGTAAAACAATGCACATGTTAGCATACCAGCCACCACAATACTACCAACTACAGTGATTTGAACTGCCTTAGTCATACTACCAAAAGATTGCAAAACTTTTGACTCAGCTTAGATGAGTGGATATTTTGTGGACAGGCTTCTTATGTACA
Organism: Sepioteuthis lessoniana; assembly: GCA_963585895.1. Classification (NCBI taxonomy): domain Eukaryota; kingdom Metazoa; phylum Mollusca; class Cephalopoda; order Myopsida; family Loliginidae; genus Sepioteuthis; species Sepioteuthis lessoniana. Next base: position 133,302,382 of record OY757908.1, read on the forward strand.
CTTGAGCACACACACACAATATTCAAAAGAAAATATTATACAATAAATACAATTTCATAAAATCATTTATTTTATAAGCACATAATAATTAGTATATAAGCAGTAACGGTTACGCTATAGCGATTCAAACAAATTTTACAATGACACAAATGAAATCACAATAAAAACTGCATTAAATAGAAAAGTGGAAAAATATCTTTCTCAAAAGAACTTGAACCCATTCCTTGTTGATTTTATGCATTAAACTTTGCAAGCACTGAATTTGGGAGTGAGATAGAAAGAATAACCGAACCTTGAAGACAAATTTTCTTTGCTGAAACTTTGCAGGAGTAATTTTTATAAAGCCTAATCTGGTACAAGGCCCTCACAGAGGAGCTTATTAACAATAGATTAAGAGTTTGCCTTGCAAATCATGACAAGCATAATAACATAGTGGGGCACCGAGTGAGGAACAAACTTCTGATACTAATAGCAGTATTGCATGAGACTCGACATGCTTGTTCCATGGCTGATGACTCAATTTATTAAATATAGTTTGCCTGTTTCAAAAAAAAAAAGGCTGGTGTCTGGTTCCAGGTAAACACAGGCAGCATATCCCCCCCTCCATTCACATTACACCCAAAAGGGTAGGATCTGGATGCAGAAGACATTCTAAAAAAAAATGCCAATTTTTGTCTTTTTCCCCAATATACAGGTGAAAGAGCCCTTACATTAAACTTTGTATCCCTTTCTACCTGGAGTGGGAGGGGCGCATAAATTAATTCTATGTCTTTGATTAATTGAAACAATCAATAAGGACAATTTTCCTTCAGAATATTTTGAAATTTTAATTATCATGATTGAAATAAATCAGTAAAGAAGCTGTTGGGTATTTTTCAACTTTTCTTTTTTCAGATATCAAGATTAACGGAAAAAGTCTCATATGAAAAGAAATTAAAAAAAAAACACATTGCCACCATTTTAATAAAATATTTGACACATACAACAACAATAACAGCAACTATGTACAATTTGACACTTTCATATAACATTAAAATTAGAGGGATAGCTGTGGAAGTATTACTAGAAATAAAACTTAGACTTATTCCGTAACCTGGTTTGGTTGTAGGGGTGCTACTCATGTAGTGAGTCTGGGGTAGGAATAGCCTGATGGAGCCCACCCCTCTCCAAATCTATAACTGGTTTGATTTCAGAGTTTTCCTTCTTCTAGACTGGTTGCCATATCAAAATTAAAGAGCCCAGTCTACTCTACTATTTATGCATAGCTGGAGGGAAAATAGTTGGGTTCATAATTTTCCCAAGGGAAATATAAACATGATGTGAAATATAAACAGCCTTGTCCAGGATTTGTACTCAGGTAGTAGAATCCACTTTCTACTCTGATAACCATTATGCCTCCATAGATACCAGAGATATAAGTAAAGTTGGCGACTGTAGTTAAGGGCGACCAGAAGGCTCCCTTTAAAATAGCTATTACACCAAGGTGTAGGGGGCGCGCAACTCCTTTCCCTGGATTGCTCCACTTTACCCTTGATCCTTACCTTATATTGCTGTTTATATTTCACATATTTGGGGGTGTCCTCGTGGTGTAATGGTTAAAGTGATGAACTGCGGAATCGTAGTACGCGAGTTTGTACTCCAGTCACGCTATTACGTTCACTTTCGGGCAAATACCCTTGGGAAAGGTATGAACCCCCTTATTCTCCCTCCAGCTATGGATAAATAGTAGGACGGACTAGGTTCTTCAGCCTTGGTGAGGCAACTAGTCTAGGAGAAGGAAAACTCTGAATTCAAACCTGTTAAACTCCGCTTAAAATTTGACCTTGTGTCATATCCTGCCCGAGCGGAGGGGTTGGTAAATAGTACCTTATATTGCTGAGTGTTAAGCAAGGAGGTATCAAGTGCCATTTTTAAAGTCTTTGGTATGATGCGACTTGGGATTGAACCCAGGTCTCCCAGACTATTGGTGAACACTCTACCCACTGGGCCAATATATACTCACACTCAAATGTTGCAACGATAGTTTCTGGGTGATGATGAAGGAAGAGTAATGGCATTTTGTACTACATTGATCTAAAGTACCATACAATTTGAAGAAAGGAAAAATAAAACTTAATGACAAAAAAAACAGCAGAATCAATCAAACGTTTTGCATAAATTCAGACAAGACATTTAGGAATGGAGTTCAAAGTTCATTGCAGGTCTTCCACAGGCAACTGTTGGCGGAAAGCAGTTGTGAACTGCAATGTATGAGCTTTAATGTGCTTGTGGAAGTTACTACTATGAGAAAATTTCTTTCCACATAAATCACAATGGAAGGGTTTCTCTCCTGTATGAATCCTCATGTGTGTCTGTAGCATGCTGCTCTGGGTAAAGACCTTTTCACATAGGTCGCAGCTAAATGGTTTCTCCCCAGTGTGTGTTCTCATATGGACTTTCAGATTTCCGTTGAGTGCAAAGCCCTTATCACAGACTTTACAAGTATATGGACGTTCTTTAGTGTGCGTGCGTTCATGGGCTTTAAGGTTGCCATTTGAATAGAAGTCTTTGCCACACACCCCACAGTGAAAAGCCTTCTCTCCCGTATGTGTCATAATGTGGACTTTAAGATTACTCTTTGATGCAAAATCTTTGTCGCAAATGTCACAATGGAATGATTTTTCACCTGTGTGTGTCCGTATGTGCACTTTGAGATGGCACTTTTCAGCAAAATCTCTCCCACAGATACCACAGCTGTGTGGCTTTTCTCGTGTGTGTGTTCTGCCATGAACTTTCAAATTATCAGACGAGTGGAAACTCTTTCCACAAAGGTCACAATTGAATGGCTTCTCTCCAGTGTGAACTCTCATGTGCCTTTTTAAATTTCCATTTACAGAAAAGTCCTTACCACAAATGTCGCAGTTGAATGGTTTTTCCTGAGTATGTGTCCTTATGTGTGTAGTTAAGCTACTGGAAAAGCTGAACACTTTATCACAAACTTCACAACGATAAGGTTTCTCTCCTGTATGAGTTCTCATATGTTCTTTTAGGTGTCCAGCTATTGTAAAATCCCTTGAACAGACTTCGCATTGATAAGTTTTGCGCCTCGTATAGGCTTTTTGGCAAACCTTTACAGCCTCTTCCATGCTATGAAAATCTTCTCACTTAATTTTGGAAAGGATCAAACAGCAATGATTCTTTAAACTTTGACTTGGAAAGGCTTGGTTAAAATATAGCTAACAACTTTTTCTTTTAAAATGACAATTTTATGTTTGCAGAAAGAAATCTCTAATAAAGATATTATGTTTCTTATTAGAAATCAGTGGGGAACTTTACCTCAGGGTTTTTTATTTTTATTTTTTGATGAAGGGGATTTTTGAAGATTTTTCATTTGATGAAATATTCAGATCAACATTTTCATCTTTTTGTCATTTAGATAACATATGCTTTACTCCTTCATTGTACAAGATCTGACAAAATCTTGTCCAGTGTCCTCCCAAAGAATTGAACCTACAGCCTTTTCTTTTCCGCTTTGTGTTGAATCTTTCTTTTATGGCTACCCCAAATCTAGCCACATAAGCCTTGTTTTTTGTCACTTGAAACTTTGAGTAAACAGCCAAATTTTAGTGAATAAATAAGAACCAAGAGAAAGAAACTAGGAGCCCTTTGTCGTAGGATGACGACATCGTCTCACATAGCAACTCAAGAAGTACAGATTCAGTGCTTTAAGACTGCAGCAATTCTTGCGATCGTTATGTCTCCTCAAAATTATCCCAAAACTTTGATGGTGTTTCCTGCAGAGAAGAAATAAAAAAATTTAATTTCATGTGACAAACATTTGCATCTAGTTTCCTGCATAAAATAGCAAAGAAGAATTGCATTTTATTCTGATTATATATTTAGAAATTCTTTGGTTTGATATAAAAATTTCAAAAGCCTGCTTTCATTTGATCTTTCAAAAGCTGAGATGTCCAAATCAACAAATCAATACATTCGTATTCTTTCTGAGTAATTCTTTAATGAAACTCACTCGATACAACAAGTTACACTTCAACTATCTTATTTTGACTATTGCATTCAACTGATATTCTTTGGAAGCATTGAAGGAAAGCTGAAGAATCAACCAACTGAAATCTTCAACAAATATTAACAAAAACCAAAAAAAAAGGCTAAGACATTAAGTCAAGAAAATCTAGAATAATGAAAATATTTCACAACAAATTTTGTCTTATTCAACAGTAGAATTGTTGAGACATTAAAATAAAAGAGACATTTTCATATATTTGACATGAAAATTTCAAAGATACAAAGTGTTTTAACAAATAATTGTTGGATTATATATAGGGTGTCCCAAAAAGATGTATACACACTTTAAATAATTTTAAACCAGATGTTTGTTTTTTCTTTACAGATTAAACTCCTCGATCTTAATGATGGCAGCCAGGCTCAACTTTGAAGAAAAAAAATCATTCTAAAATGCTACTGGAAGCATGAAAACGCTGTTGAAGATGAAACAAATAATAATAAAATCTTGGTTTGCAGTTATTTGAAGTGTGTATACATCTTTTTGGGACACCCTGTATATAACAAGGATCTGTATTAGTATATCTGCCCACACATAACTAGCGAAAGAGAGAGAAAAGCCTTTTTTCATTGTACAATTTGTAGGTAGGCAGTTTTGCTTAAAAGGGGAAAACCCTTCAGAGTCATCTGCAGAGACACACATGCTAGAGACAGGCATTACATCTCTTAGCTCGGCCATAAGGGTTTCTTATGGAATAACAGTCTCTAGAGTCACGTTGTTATGTATTCTACGGTAAAGTCGTTTTATTGCGATATCTACAGCCACGATTTTGCAATGAATGTACAGCTACAGATGCATTTAGTGACACACACTGGGGAACGTCTTTTCACCTGTCGGATTTGTGGCAGAAGCTATACAGTCAACAGTAGCCTCCTGGCACATCTCAAGACCCATACGGCCGAAGAAGTGAGAAAACAAGCTTTGCAGTCTAACCCTCAGGTCCTAAGCTCTGTCACTTCCCAGCCTCCTCCTACTACTACAACTCCGTCCAGCTGAAGAAATGTGGAATCTGGCCTTGCACATTTACTTGGCTACTATAAAATGACTTGAAACTTTATTGACTTATTAAAATTTGTTTTGTGTATTTACTGGCTTATAAGATTTTAAATACAGTGAATTTCACTTAAATAGAACAGTAAGTTTATTCCTTGTTAAACAGACAAAATGTTTGATTCTGTTTTTATATTATCATTCTTATTAAGTGATTCCTGTAATTATTTGTGTATAAGACACACTATTTTTCCAAATTATTCCGCCCAAAGTTAGGGGGCATATTATACAGGAAAACTTCTGAGCATATCCCTTACCATATTTGGAATAGGATGACTAAAAATAAGTTATATCTAGAGTCCAAACTAATGTGTTTTATACCATTTTACAGAAATATCTACTGAAATATGTTTGTTTATAATTTTCTTTCTCCTAATGTCAATTTATTTTTAATGCACACTTTTTACATTTTTGAGGGAACATGTCCATGTATTTGTGCTAAATACTATGTCAATTTTGTAACCAATAAAAATCTTTTTTTTTAAACAATAGAAAGTTGATCAAATGCTAAATTTAAGGTTAAATTTAGCTGCTACAAATTCTAATCGACACAAGAACTTTTTTGTTCCACAATTTCGTAGTCTGAATTTAGAGATGCATGTAATACACAATTACAATATATATATATATATATATACACACACACAAAAACAGATATTTCAAATGTAATGTCTCTTATTTCCCCAGAAACTACAACATATACAATAAAACTATTGAATAGAGCAAGTTTTCAGCTAAAAAACACTACCTTTCCACATTATCACCACCATTGGGTATATATTTTAACCAAAAATGAAGGAGAGCTGGTATGTAGCACTCATAGAAATCTGTATTTTTTTATATAGAGAGGAATTCAACGACACACTTCTGGTTTCATGTTAGATGCCTTTTTGTTAGACTGCCACACAGTTGCCCATCTGTAACAAAGCAAAATAATAATAATGGGTTATTGGTAGGATGATATAGCATTTACAGCCATACCCCCACTATCACCACCAATATCTCCGTTTGATGTTGGGCAACACAATGTGAAGCCTTTCTATTGTAAATGCAACCTCTCTCTTACAAATGGAACAGGCAGTCAATTAGATAAATATGCAGAACCCGTGCTGATGACTATGGGGAAAAAATGTGTTTGGTAGCTGAAAACTTGTTCTAACTGGTGTTAATTTGCTTCTTGTATCTAATTTAATTTCCTCGAAATAAGTAGGCCTTACTTTTGGAGTGTATGTGTATATATAAATATATATATATATAAGGCTCTGCTGTTGCATACAACATATAAATGCCTAAAAGTTCAGATAAGGATGTAAACCACTAGATTGCTTACACAGGAGATTTGTTTATTAGTAGTAAAGGATTTTATAGAACCAGACACTTTCTGAAGGCCTGACTTTCAAAGTATGCATTTGTGTGTGTGTGTGTGTGTGTGTGTATATTGAAATTGTGGTGAATCTGACAATATGATAGAAATATGGGGAAAATTAGATAAATCAAACACTTAAAACTGGTTTAGAGGTGTGATATTTCATTCTATTATTTCATTTTTAAACAAACGTAACATAAATTCTACATAATATTCCTAATAAATCAAATGACGTAATTTAAAATAACAAACGCTGATTCACCAATTAAATGGCCAACTTTTTCTTATTATACAAATTTTCCCCTAGGTTTTTGTATTTTGTATTTTAAACATCAATCGTTGACTTAAAATCGCTAATATGACCCCTCATGGTCCTGATGATGGTTCAGTAGAACCGAAACGCTATAGTGTCGACCTCTCAATAAATCTCTCCTTCCACTTGGATCATTGTTATCAATTTTTCTACACACACACCTATATTTTTGGGTGTGTGTGTGGAGGGGGAGTTGGCAGAAAATTTCATAGGTTGATTAATATTCTCTCATGGAATGTGATCAAATAAAATTCATTTTTAACATGGTTGCTCTTGTGATTCACACATTTCTTTCACTAGTGTTGCAGTGCTTGAATCCCATTGGTCAAAGAAGTCATCATCAGCAGATATGACATTATAATATGAACTTTTCAGCCAACCTTTGCATAAATATTTACTGTCAGCTGTAATTTAACAAAAAAAATAAAAATCTTACAAATTTTATAAACTTCATAGCCCTTTTCTCAACAGGATTTTTGTCAAGAATTGTAGGCAACTGAATATTTTTCTCATATGCAAACATGCAAGAAATTTTACACAAGAATGAGTCAAAAGTTTTACAATATTTTGGTAATAAGTGCTACTCGCAGGATTTACCTCTATGGCTTGAAGCACGGCTTTAGATTCCAGTGTTTTAAGCTGACCTGACCTTTGCCTGATCATCAAATTTTTTTGCAACCCAAGTGAAATTTCTTCAACCATCCAATTATTGTACTGCAATCAACTGCACCTTGACATTTTGCACAAATGTTTTCTAGTTGCATCTGCAGTGTCATGACTCAGTTTAAACTTGTAAAGCATGCGTTCCCAAATTAGATTATGCTGCACATTCACCTGTGCAGCTTTCAAATCACACACACTTAAGCAATGCATGTGTCAACACTATCAACCACAGTGGGTACCTCTCACGGCTTGAACTGTTTCTAGCATGTCATAAAATATTGCTAAACTTTTGACTCACCCAAATAAATACAACTGCATCTTTCTTCATAGCCAACCCGATTTGGCTGACTTGATTTATAGACTCACAAACTAAAACTTTACCAAAGTGCCACAGACTGATATATTTATCGAGAATGGAACTTCATAAACTGAATGTTGTTTATACTGAGACTTGAATAAACTCAGCAGGGTTTTTTTTTTATGTTACAATATGTCTTGAACAAGTGAAAACTTAACAGTGAAATTGAGACTCTTCCACTACTGACAGCACATCACTGAATAGGCTGGAAAATTTGATAACATCCAACAGTACAATAAGATTGGTGAGATACATTGAATTCCATTATTGCTGCTTAGGTGAGGCTTAGAATATTCATGATACAAATAATTTGCAAACAGATCTATTTGACCCATAGATAAGACCCAAATTGGGGCAGAGTTGACCTCTTTATACATATATATTGAATATATAGGATTTGGTTTGGTTGGGTTTTATGGCATATCAACCATTGTAGGTTATTCAATGCCAAATCCTCTTTATACATATATGAGATATATATTGTTTTGGTTGGGTTTTATGGCATATCAACCATTATAAGTTATTTAATGTCAAATCCTCTTTATACATATATATTAAATATATAAGATTTCGTTTGATTGGGTTTTATGGCATATCAACCATTGTAGGTTATTCAATGCCAAATCCTCTTTATCCATATATATTAAATATATAGGATTTGGTTGGGTTTTATGGCATATCAACCATTGTAGGTTATTTAATGCCAAATCCTCTTTATACATATATATTAAATATATATGATTTGGTTTGATTGGGTTTTATGGCATATCAATCATTGTGGATTATTTAATGCCAAATCCTCTTTATACATATATTAGATATATATTATTTTGGTTGGGGTTTATGGCATAGTAACCATTATAAGCTATTCAATGCCAAATCCTCTTTATACATATATATATTAAACATATATACGATTTGTAAACACATTTTGTAGATAACATTCGTAAACAAGCCTAAGCTCATTCTCAGTAAAAACTGGAGTGAAAATTCGCAATAATAATGTGAGAGTAAACTTTACTTTTTAATATCATTTTTAAGCAGACAATAAATTAAACTTTATAGAAAAAGAAAATAAATTAGAATTATTGCCTTTATCTCAGACGTTTTATCTGACCAAAGACATGAATTGATTAGAAGCCCAATTCTCATATCCATTAGAAATGAATGAAAATGTATTTATGATCCTCAAAAAAATTGCCATTTTTACCATACGACCGGCATTCAAGTCTTTCTTCTTTTAAATTTAAGAAAATGCAACAAGGTAAAAGTAGACTCTTTCCTCAACTCACTAAACCAAAATAGCAAATATAAACAAAATATAAAAATACGTTTGCGAATAACATTAAAAAAAGAGAGGCACAAAATATGTCTTGTTTAAGTTTTCGCATTTGGACAACAAATCATTTAATTCTGGCTTTCTCTCTCTCTCTCTCAAAGGAAAACAAAACAAAACAAGTAATGGTATTCGTAAAGTAATGAAAACCCTTATTCCCTTTTCTCAACAACAATTCACACCTTGATAATTAAATCAATCATTCTCCAATCAAAAAAATTCCCAATGAAAAGATCGGTAAGTTCGTATGAGCTGGAATTTTAAGAATTATTTACAATGCATTATGCTCAATTTTAGATTATTCACCGTCGAAAGTGCAATGCCAGGAGAAAAAAAAATTAGGTGAAAATAAAATAATCACTTTTTCTTATCATTAGGTGTGATTACGCTTCCCTCTCATTATATATATATATATATATATATATATATATATATATATATATATATATATATATATATATATACATACATAGTCTTGTAGTGTGTAATTAGAGAGCTCCGCCCGATTTGGGGCAAATCACTTTCTTGATATTAAACAATAATTTAAATGATGAAATTGCCATTTTAACAATCTGTTTTTACTAAGAAAAACGTAATAATAATAATAATCAAAGTTTCTTTACTTTTTATTTTATCAATTAAAAAAAAAAAAAAAACCATGGAAAGTTTACGGACAATCGGTGGACTTGAATGAGAAATGATTCGTTATGACCGCACACTCAAACTACACAACCTTTTAATCACAAATTAAAAAAAAAAGATCAAAAATCGGAAGCCACATCACTTGCCTTTCTATTCTATCGTCTTTCCCGGGGGTCAGATTTTTAGGGTGAAGAAATAAAAATGAAGTCGATGTTTAGTCAAAGAAATTTGCACTGGATTCACATACTATATTGGCAAGGCGGAAATGGGCGGTGACGAGTCATAATCAGTCAACCCGTAATGAAAGAACTAATCTCTTAACAGTTTTCTCCCTTCGTTTTGAGCAAAACTGCTCACTCACCATATAACACGCTTGAACAATGTACAAGACTTGTGAATATTACATTCCAAGTTCCTCGATTACAGGCCAAGCAAAATATATTTACACTTTCTGAGATGTTGAACATTTCCTTTTCCAAAAAAAAACTTTTCTTACTGGATGATTAAGCACTTCAGTCTTTATCAGCTTTCTCTCATTCATTGTACTCATTAATAAAACTTATTTGTTATTAATAATTTTTAGACCTTTTTTTTTTTTTTTTATTATAACTCATTCAACAAATCCTTGCATTTCCCTTTTTGTAATTCAGTTGTAGGGAGATTGTCAATAAGGGTCTTCCTTTGAGAGTGTGTGTCCACTCTGTGGCTTCATGGAGTGTCAGATGACAACCACAAAAATTCACTCTCTGCTTCTGGTCTTAGAAAAATAGGCCATTCGACTTTCTATCTTTACCTAAGACTTTTTCCCTCTTTGTATCCCTTTTTACATATTTTGCTTGTTGATAGAATGTGGTGCTTTACTTCATCTGTTGACATTCCTTTATGTATTGAATACTTGTTGAATGTATATATTGTTTCTATAAATGAGTATCTTGCCTTTCCTTCTGTTTATTCTGTGTTAGTATATCATGGATATACTAATGCTGATGTGTGTGAAATTTGACTTGATGTCTTCCCTACCACCAAGCAATACAGTTATTCAAACTAAAGAATATTGATATTTGTGACAAATATTTAAATAATCAACACGTTAAGTCTCCTTAAATATCCTAATTGTTAAACTATTTTTTGTTTTAGCCATCTGTATTCCCCTATGAACATCATTTTGTCCAATTATTAGCAGAGTTCAAATCTTCAGGATGAATAATATACTTGCGTTTGTTCTCTGGTATCAGGATGCAAGAATTTTGTAGCAAATTATATGTGAAGAGTTTATAATGCAATGTAGCTAAATATTTAAGCAGAGAAGTTTTCTAGGTAAGTGGGATTAAAAAAAGAGAAAAAAAAAAGAGCCAACAGGAGTTGAAAGTTGTGTATAATTTTTGCTAATGAGTCATAGTTTACAAATATTGTACAAGTTCCAATTTGTGACTGATATTTAAACTTCAGTCTTCAGGGACTGTTAAGGAACTCCCCCACTCTCTCACTAGTACCAGGGAATTGCTCTCTATATACCCCCAAGTTTTTTGGTGGCAAAAATAGGGTAAGTTATTTTTGGAAATCATAACATGAAATCTTTTTCTAATTTCAGATTTGGTGACACACGTCAGTTAGGGACTATTACACTGGGGGTTTTCAACTCTTGAAAGACCAACCATGCAAAAGAATAAAAGGTCTACTAAATTTAAACCAACAACTTTTTACTTTTCTAGACACCCACACATACTGATTGCCCTAGAGATTTGTAGATGATCATAACAAAGCCAAGTCTGACAGAAAATTCGAACCTTTTAAATTAGAATAGCAGGTCTAATGTATCAGATATTTTGGAGGTGAAATGGTTGTTTCATTTTCCATCACTCTTGATAGGTCCTCTAGATGGCAGTCAGTGTCCACACAGAGCTGGTTAATGTCTTTTGCTGCTCAGTTAACACTGGTGAATCCATAAGAGAATATTGTTTACATGGTCTTTCTTTTCCAGTATGCTTTGCTCTTCAGACTTAGGGTGCTGCTTCCAGGATTTGTTTGAAAGAACATGCAGCATTCTTGTATAGTTACTTTCTAGCTTTTTCTCTTGATGCCTTGTTAAAGTCCAAGTGGTGCAACTATACTGTAGTACCAACATAGCTATAGCTTAGAAGAATTGCAGTCTTGATTTTATCAGATCAGATTTCTATAGTGTTGATCACCTGGTCCATGCTTTAATCAGGCATATGTTGACCTTGTTTCAGTAGATGAGATATTGCTACCAATGTATATGAACTGGTCTAGAAACATTAACTTTCTTTTATCATGTAGAAACCAATGCAAGTTGCTGCCTGCTTCAAGCTAAGCAGCAGAGATTTGGCTTGAGCAATTGTATTTGCAAGCAGTGATAGATAATCTGTTACAAGTTGGTAACTACTTAAACATGCAGCTTGGCTAATTCACCACTTTTTTCAAATGAAGATACAGAAAATTCATTTTTTTAGTTCAAAAAATATTCAATCATTTTGAATTTATCCCTTCTGGCTTCTTTTCTTGGTGAACATCAAATTTTCAGACATGGGCCAGTCTCTCAATCCAAGTTCAGAATTCATTTCCCCAAGGACTTCATTTCTCAAAATAAATTTCAGACGAGACGAGATTAGAGAGAATGTAAATGGATAGCTGATAGAAATTAAAGAAAATTTTACAAACTGTTTTAAAAACTAGAAATGCTGCACTAAGTGAGGGTCCCAAGTAGTGTACTTTGATGGGGACTTGGGCAGACCACTTTTTTTTCTCCCTTAAAATGACAATTTATGGAGAGACTTATGTAAATCAAAAAGGTAAACATTTAGATGACCTTTTATTTCCAAATGATCTACTTATCAACCAAACATCCACAGATTTGGTCTCTAAGTTAATAACTTACTGAGATGAGTTATGAATCTGGCCTTGTGTCAAGAGGAGCATTACCTGAAGAATAGGTCAATTGATTAAACCATCTAAATACATTTTAAGTTCTAAGTTCTCCAGTTTCGGGTCTTGTACAATGGTTGTGTTTACTTAAAGTGAAGTGTGTTTATCTACACAAAATGGCCAAAATGTAGGTTCAAATTTTGTTGCTACGAGTTAAGGTAGATACGTCTCTCTAGTCCTGGGAGTCAAGAAAAATGACAAATTTGATTTCTAAAACTAAGAGTTAGTCTCTTAAGACATCCAGATGCAAGCTTTAACATTAAGGAATTATGACAACATAGACAGCTTTTATCAGTTCTTGCTTCTACATTGGGAAAGGAGAGGCTAGTTGCTTGGACAACTTCCAGTCTTTCATAGACACTTGTTCAGCCCTAGGTTGAGATCAAGTCACACATTTACAATTCATAGAAACCAATGGATGCCACTATATCAAAGCAGGTTTTTGTTGAATAAAAAAAAAAAAAATAAAATAAAAAAATTACTCAAAAAGTCTATGAGCCTAAACTGGGGAAAACCAGAAATTTTGTTGAATAAAATTAAGCAAGACCCCCCCCCAATTCCATTGCAAGACTTTTTGTGCATATATAAATAAAGTGAGAGACCAGCCCAATCAATGCAACTTTATTTTTATACACACATTCTCAAAAAACACACACCATCCATGAGAGAGAGAGAGAGGCCTACAATAATCTTTTTTAATAAAAAAAAATAAAAATAAAAAAAATTTTTTTTCAAATTTCTTAATAGCTGTAAGTATAAAGATTTCTCAAAAAATTATCAAGTAATTATCTTTATCATTTGAATTTTGAAACAGAAAATTGTACATACAATACTGATGTAAAGAAGCAACATCTATGTTGAAGAATACCCCAATGGAGAGAGAGAGAGAGAAGAGTATTCCCACTTGGTCCAAAGGGGAGAGATTCAAACAGGCTACAACAAACTAAGAACAAAGAATCTATTGACATATTTAAAAGAATTACCTTGCAGGGCATGAACAGTTTTTTTTGTTTTTAAATATCAGCATATGTAATCCTGGCATTAAAGAAAAAAAAGTTAAACCAAATTGATATAATTAACCCTTTCAGAGATTATTTTGTGATTCATCCATTAAAAAAAAAAAAAAAAAAAAATTTTTTTTTTTTTTTAAAAGAACACTCAATGCTTATGGGAAAGTTAATTCTCAATATTGAATTTCCCAGTTGGACGTTTAAGGTTCCAATTTTGGGGAAAGAGAGAGAGAGAGAGAGAGAGAGAGAGAGAGAGAGAGAGAGAGAGAGAGAGAATCAAATAATTGTTTCAGTAGCTTAAAGTGTGTTATGAAACAACTTCAATGAGTACAATGTGAACATCTTGAACAGCAGCATTAACTTTAACTGTGGCACAAGGTTCACCAAATTAGGAACAATCTATAAACCAATTTTAGTTTCTTATATTCTTATTACGATTATATTTGTTTATACTTGTAAACAAATATCTTTAAAAATATTCTTTTAAACTGGTGGAGGGGGAATGTAATTGAGGAAGCTAACCTAACTCAAATATGCTCTTTCATTCTATGGACTATTCATAAATATAAAATAATCCAGTTTAGCCGTGCAGTTAAGATATCCCACTGGCGTAAGGTGGGCCGGATTTCCATCCCAGCTTGAAGCATCTTGCATATCTAGCCACACTGTGTTGTGATACAAGTCTGTAGATGACACACACACGCTCCCCCACCCCAAAGGGGGAGTACTCTCATGAAGGGATTACTAGTTACCACTCATGTAATGCAAAGCAAAACTCTTTTAATGAATTGAGCATTTGGTAGCCATTAAGTATTTAAGAAAAATAATACATACGTGTTAAAATCCCTTCACTTACGCTGAGATTGCTGTGTGGTAAGATATCTGACGGGTGTAAAGTCAGCCGTGTTTTGATCCCAGTTTGTAGCATCTTGCATGTGTAGCCACACTGCTGAGTTGTGAATACAATAAAACTGTTTGTGGATGATATATATATATATATATATATATATATATATATATATATATATATAAAATACATACACAACCTATATCCATGCAATTGTCTATAAAAAGAAGTACAATTGTTAGGAATTTTTTAAAAAATGCAAAAAATGATAATTCAAATAAGAAAAATAAAAACCAAAACCATTTTTTTCCCCTTCATTTGTTTATTACTATCACTGCTGATGGTGAAAGATATTGTCTCCAATGATGACACCTGAGTGAGTTCTTTTCACAGTAACATTCATATACATACAAGGTGGAATCTAACGCCAAATAAATCATTCGTCGCTATCTTCTTCCTCATCTTCATTGTTGATCTGGAAGTATCTCAACTCATATGAGTCCTTTGAAGTAGCAATTACTCGCAACCAATCTCGAAGGTTATTCTTTTTCAAATATTTCTTTGCCAAATACTTCAGGTACCTGAATAAATAAATAAAATAAAAAAAAAATAATTAAATGACCATAAGGAAGATGAAAACATCTGCAACAAAACAATTATTTTGTCACAATGATTTTAACGGCATGTCAACCCATCTGGAACTATTTCCTGCCTAGAGGTTAGGGAATTGCATTCATTTGATGTTCATATTTAGAATTTTTGTTTACTTAATTCTTAAGGTTTTTTTTTTTTTTTTTACAGTCCTATCAAATCCTAATCATTTTGAAACAGATCTCCAACAGGTACTACTACTTGGGGTCAAAGTGGACTTGGGAGTAATGGTAATGAAGAGGTACTCCTTACTCCCCAGAACTTGAGCCTCACCCTGAGATGCAATTTAGTCATACCAGGACTCATTTAATGCAAGAGAAACAGCCAGCACATATTAAGCCAACTGACAAGCTATCATTTTTGTCAGCACATTTAGCAATGTTTGACATTTTGATTCTTAAACATTTCTCAGCAGTGTAAACAGAAAGTTACCAGGCAGCATTTTTCCCAGTTAAAATTGAGACAGTTAATACTGGGTTACTTGATACCAGGTGAAAGAAAGAATTCTAACTATGATACAGAGTTCTGTTAAGCATTGTAGCATATCAGTGACAAGACCTTTGTCAAGTCAGCAGTCAAAATACATATTTTGTTTGATAGGATGTCATCTAAATTGTTTCTGTAATAATCACTCTAGTGGAGGAACGAATGGCAGCCATATTATCAAGTAGAGTCAATGAAAAATGGGACCAAGACAGCCAAAACATTTGACGATAGAAACAAACACAAGAAAATGTTCATTCATGGCTTCACCATTAAATGCAAATTACAGACTTAACCAGAATTTTAAACCAGTTTTTTGCATTATTATTATTCACGTCAATAACCTTTAGGGTTCCATTAATACTTGAATGATTTCATTTATACATAAATTTTACACTAATCAAAAGTGAAACATCATTAAACTGAATCACTGCCAAATGTTTACTTAACTATTTTGTATCAACACACAAAACAGGCACACATCCAAAAAGCAAAGAAACAGAATCAATGAGTTTAACAAAAAAAAAAAAAAAAAGTTTATAAAAATTTACAAGAAAAAAATGAACTTAAAAGAATGTTATCTTATTCTCAATTGGCATGAAGTAACCAACAATTAAAAATAATAAAATCAGAACCCATTAGCAGGTATCCACATAACAAGAAACAGTACTATTTGCAACTACAAAGGAAACAAATTAATAATCAACCAAGTTCTAAGTTGAAAATGTTTACCTATTCATAGTCGTCCCAACGGCTGTAGTAATTATCCTACAATTACAGTTGGATGCCAGATGATGTTAATTAAATATCCAGGTTTTTCATTGTTAACGTTTAAATCCCACAAGACCCTCTCTCTCTACTTGGGCTATTCACATAACTTTCATTTCTGATTGATTAATCAGGTTTTATATCCAACTTTATTCCATATCTACAGTTTTAAGTCAACTTGGAAGCTACTTTGGAAATGACCAGATCAAAATATGAACACACACACACACACACACACATGCTTGTGTACCTTGCATCACTGCATGACTCCATTCTAGCACACTACAAATGAATAATACATATATCGCCATTAAATTACTTTGATGACTTGCACAGAATGGAATCAGCAAGGTTTGCTGAATCATGACAGTAACAGTGAGTAGCCATTCATTTTGGGGGGTTTTGTAGGATACATATTGGCAGGTAGCTAACAAGGTCACTTAGCTTGTGGTGAATGAATAAAGTTAACAGCAGATTGTCCACCCGGTACATCAATCAAGTGGCATGTGCCAAAAGGAGGTTAAGATTTGAAGAGAAAAAAAAAAAAAAAAAAAAAAAAAAAAAAAAAAACACTTTTAAAGTTCCTACTGGGCAGCCCTGGTTGAAGTCTTCTAGCTCTCCATTCTCCAAGACCTTGTAAAACATGTTTAAAGTAAGAAATAGTATTTCTATTTTGTTTAATGATCGAGACATTTAGCAGATGTGTTAATCAAAGGTTATTGATAAAATCCAACAAAGGAAGAGGAGGAGGATAGAAGTTGTGATACTGACCGTTTCGAGAAACTAATGTCTGATGTGAGAGTGATTTTTGATTTGGCCCTTTCAAGGATAACATGGTTACCAAAATTATTGGTTTTGCCATTGACTTTGATTCGGTTCCGAAGGAACTCTTCCTGAAAACACAAAATAGAAAGCATTGTGTTAAAGAAAGAAAGAAGTAAATGGAAGTGGTGGTTTAAGAATCTTAAGGTTCAAATCTGGAAAAACAAATATATTGGAATTTACTGGAATAATGACAGCAGGAATCTTGAAATGTTCAAGTTGTGTGTGAGAGAGAGAGGTTTAAAGAATAAATAATTTAAAGTTAAACAATTAATAGAGAGGAAGGGGAGGAGGGTATCAAACAACAAAGTACAAAATCAATGGAGATTATTCAAATCTTAATTCTTTAAATAATCTAACAATTTAATCCCATTTTGGAATGGTCACTAACCTTTCAGTACACACTTTACTTCAGTTTAATCATTGCTCATTAACTTTGAAACAATGCATTGACAGCAATACCTAAGTTTTATTTGCCAGTATTTTGGGGTAAGTGTAAAAGACATTGTTTAGTGGCTGAGGTAGTGTCATATTTTCTCAGAAGAAAATGTTTGATATTAAAAAACATGAATTTTAAAATGCCAATTTTCAAGGCAGGCTCTTTCAGTTTGATTATCTCCTCACCGATCCTTGTAACAAACTTAATAAATATCTATGGTCAGAATTGGTGAAACAATTTCAATCTTAAATGACAAAAAGGAGATGGAAATCAAACAGAAGGGAGACAACTCCATTTTTTTTTTTTAGTTATTGAAAACATTTCATCTACCATTTCCTCTCATTATTTGGCCTTGTGTCAGACTTAGTGGTCATAATTGGCATTTACAAACAATTTTAACCAATTCATATCTAAATGTCAAAAAGAAATCGCCATAACTGATTAATGTCAGAAACTCATTTTCTGATGAGGAATTTCAGCTCAAGTTAAACCACTGACTTTCATTAATAAAAAAAAAAAAAAAAAAAAAAAAAAAAAAATTGATATTCTAATTTTAAAAGAAAAACAATTTTGGGGGATTTAAAAAGCTAAGTTATTTTAGCAGATTTAATACTGTGATTATTATTAATCATGTCCATAGTTTTTTCTTGTTTTGAAAAACAAAAGACTTGTAAAGAACAAGTTGACAATTTCTTGTGACAATGAAACAAAATTGAGACAAGACCAGTTTGATTGGTGGTGTTTTATGATATATAAACCTTTGTGGGTTATTTAATGCCAAATCTTGTCATACACATGATTTATGAGTGAATAGTTTGTTGTTAGAGCTCAAGTATTGCTATTCAACAGAATTCTATTTAATATTAATCATTTGTTTGCACACAAGACACAAAGTCATGTTTTCCTCAATGTGATCGACCCTCAACTACAGCTTTTTAACTCCTTTACAATAAAAAGGGTTCAGTGCTTGTTTGTCACAAGAGCAATTTGAAAAATAAAGTCAGGACATTCATATAGGTACAAGGCCTTGACATGACCAGCCAAATGATCTGATTGGGCTTCTTCAAGGCCAAAAATGTAGTGCTGCATGTCACATGACCACTTTGTCATAAACTGTTCACAGCCAGAAGGAGATTGTCTTTAAACATTACAGGTCATCATCCATAGCCAACAAGTGACCTTATCAAGATGAGGGAAGTTTTATCCCTTCTGCCAAAGTGCAGTTGGCATATTCAACAAATCCAACCAACAGGGCAAATCAAAGATGAGTCACCATAATGATGACAACCAGAAAGAAGAGAACAAAGGCAAATACAAAGTTCTACATATAGTTTTATGGCCATTTTTTAAAAATTATTTCTCTATTAACCCTTTCATTGCATAATTTCATAGTCATTTCCATAATGATGTTAATTATCCACCAAAAAGTTTAATTGATACAGGTTTGGTGACAATGTGACGTTGTAAAATTTGCTTCTTGCAGAATGAGAGAGGGTTTTTTTAAGCCTTGGGTAGGTAAATCTGCTTTCTACAGTTTATGTTGGTAAAATTTTAAAATGGATACATCCACTTTCTGGGTTGTTCCTAAAAAATTTCATTTCCAAACACAAAAATGGACAAGATTAAAAAACTACAGCATTAAATGAAAACATTGAGCTTTTTAATCAAAGTGATAATATCCTGGTTTATAGTTGATGTAATACGAAAGGGTGAAGCCCACAAGGTGCACCAAACATGATCAAAATATTAAGTATGTAGCTTTACACACAAAATAACTCCTACAGAACAACAAAGGAATTTTAAGTTTACAAAATACTAGCAGAACCTGTGGAAATTCTACAAGGACAAAATAAAAAATCAAGGACATATTCAAGCAAGAAAGAATGATTTATAATTTGATTTCATATAAATTGTAATATTGCCTTTGCCATAAATAATCCACAAAAATAAACACTAACCATCTAATATAACACTTTATATACATTTGTTAGTATTTAATTCTACCAAAAATACAAATATAGAGTTGAATATTCTATTTTGTAGATAACATTATAGCAGGTTCAAAAGAATCTTTGGAGCTCTTTTTCTTTTTCAACTTTTGACAGCACATTGTTAGAGTTCATCAAATCCTCAATAAAGCAATAATTCATATTTACTATGCTACTTAATGAGGGCAAATGAAGTTAACAGGACAATTCCATGGAAGAATATCCCACTTGTCTGTGGGGAGGGTAAATAGATGAATAAGTGCAAACAAATAGAATTATAAAATGAATTTTTAAAAATGAGATTTTGATGCTAAAACTGAAATTGTTTGTCACTTCTGCTAGAGTAAAATAATTTGATTCCTCATAGGCGACCGATTTTCAAGTAGATTCCCCAGTAAATCATCTTGTTTTTTGTCTTAGTGGATTAAGTGTGAAGTGGTGGTGGCGGTGGAAAGACGTTGAACTTACAAATGCAGCAATATCCATGATACCATCCTCAACTGGGTGAGTGCAATCAACTGTGTACTTAATTATTTCCTTCTTCTTCTTTCTGCCTTTTACAGCAGAAATAGAAGGCTTCTTTGCATGAGGTTTTGCACTGGTGACTTTCTAAAAAAATAAAATTAAAAAAATATAAATAAATAAAATTAATAAAGATAAAAAGACAAATCAAAACTGATGTTAATATTTAAGAAATTTTTACCAACAGTGACAAAAACAAACTTGGTTAAAAAAAAAAAAAACTTATCAAAAAAATGACAAATTTAAGATTTAACATGAGAATTTGTTAATATAGTTTTTTGACTGACAAAAATATAAGATTATGTAACAAATACTAATTCCATTCCATGTTAGTTATTACATTTAATGTATGAGATGTGTGTGTGTGTGTGTGTATACATATATACACACACACACATACACACAGGCGGCCATAATGTTAAGAATGGCATAGTTTAGTCAGAAAAAGTAGGTATAACTTTTTATCTAAGTTGTTTTAGATTCTATAATTTTTTTCAGACAATATGATATTGTTATTCTGTGAAATTTAGGGGTTATTTGAGATGATAATAAAAAAAGTATTGAATGATTTAGTGATTTACAGCAAAACCCAGAACGATTGAAAAAAAAAAAAAAAAAAAAAAAAAAAAAAAAAAAAAAAAAAAAAAAAAAAAAGAATAAAATACTTAAATATTACAGAAAATACAGAAATTATTTAATATTTAGCTTCAATCACTCTGATATCTTCAGCTGCATGAAGAATCAATTTATTGATATCTTGCCGAGTGATCTTATTCAATTCTTCCTGAAGGGCATTCTATAATTGCTCTGTTGTTTTTGGATTTCTGGCTTTAGAACGTTCTCCTAAAGTCTTCCACACATTCTCAATAGGATTAAGATCAGGGCTTTGAGGAGGCCAATCCATAACAGTAACATTTTCTGCCTTGAGGAAGTTCATGACTACCATAGCCTGGTGACAGGAAGGTTGCTTAATTTCTCAGCACAGGCAAGACATGATCTCTTACAAGTTGTTTATAAACTCCTGTATTTACCTTTCCTTGTAATCACACCAAAGGGCCTACACCATCTCCAGATATCATCCCCCAAATCATGACACTCCCTCCACTGAATTTAACACTAGCCTTAAGGCACTCAGACGACAATTCTTCACCTACTTTTCGATGAACGTATGTTTTCCCATTTGAGCCAATTAACAAAAACTTAGATTCATCTCTGAAATGCACCGCTTGCCATTTTTCTTGAGATCATAACACATGTTCGTTTGCAAAAGCAAGACGACACTTTATTCTTGGAGGATATCAGTGGCTTCACTACAGGTGCTCTAGCTAAAAGTTGTTGTTCAACTAAACGACGAGACACAGTCTTCCTAGATAAATGTTTTCCCAGTTGAATGCTCATTTCCCGAGAAACAGCAGCAGCAGTTTTAAATCAGCCCTTTTCAACCAAATTTACAATAGCACGATCTCTCTTGGTTGTTATTCTCGGCCTACCTGTAGACTTTCTTGCTTTAGACGAACCATAGTCATTATAGACCTTAAGAATACTGTGAACAACACTTTTTGACTTGTTCACAATCTATGCAATAGCCCCAATACTTAGATTATCCTTCATTGGAAGCCTAATAATCTCTGTAATATTTTGAGTATTCTGTTCATTTTTTTTCAATCATTCTAATAATTTTGGCCGCCCTGAGTTTTGCAGTAAATCACTAAATCATTCAATATTTTTTTTTTATTATCATCTCAAATAACACCAAAATTACACAGAATAACAATATCATATTTATTGTCTGTGAAAATTATAGAATCCAAAACAACTTAGATAAAAAGTTATACCTACTTTTTCTGACGAAACTATGCCGTTCTGAACATTATGGCCGCCACTGTGTGTGTGTGTATATATATATATTACATACATACAAATGTAACAACTATTATGGAATATTAAAAATTGTAATTTGCCAGTCCCATTAATGGTTAATTGAGTGTATGAAATATACATATGCAAATGTGATAATTATAAAATAAAAGGACAGAGGTTGTAAAATATAAAACTTAACAATATAAAGAATAGTCAAGACATTAATATTTCACGAGGTTATAAATAATAAAAATTGAAATCTATAGTGATATACAATAATTTGATAACTAGAATTGGTTAAATTGTACAGAAAGTAAAATTTTTTAGGTGTATCCAGCATCAGGTGCAATTTGTTCTTCATTTCTTTGATGATATTCATAACTTTTAGAAAGAGGAAGTTTCTCCTTAAAGACAACCAGTTTATAGATGGGTCTATTTTTAATGAAGGAGGATTCGGCTAAAAATGTTCTCTAAGAAAACTAGAAAAGTTTGGGGATTTGGTTTCAACAGATTATGCTTACATTTTATAAAATGGTTGTTAACTTGCTTCACATGCTTCGTCACTTGGACTTAAAATTTTTGAATTAATAATAAGCAAATTATTTAAAAATGCTATTTATTCCTACTAAATCTGACAAGGCTAAAAATAAGAGGAAGATGAATTATATGGCATTAATCTTCCAAATTCAAAATAGCTAAAATGTTAGATTTGTTTTCTTTTCAAATTTTTATTCAGTTTCTTTAAAACTATTCACTTTACTCGCTTTATTTCCACCCATATTTGTCCTTAGTTTTATAAAATTGTGTTAAAAAGATTGTTATAAGTGAGGAGTGTTTTGTTTTTTTTTTAATAATGGTTGATAGATTTTAATGGCATATCAACCCGTCGAAAGTTATTTTATGCCGAGAGATTAAGGAATAGCGTACATTGTACTGTGGTTAAGTTAAAATTTAGTGATCTAACTCATTAAATCTTAGTTTAAGGGCAAGAAATTTAGAGTCTTTAGCCGAAAAGAAAACAAGGTAAGAAAATGTAAATTTGGGGAAAAGGTTCATTTTTTTTTTATATCTGTGTTCTTGGCGCGACTTGAAAAAATGTTGAAATAAAATTGATTTTTTTTAAATCATTAAAAAAAAAAAAAAAAAAAAAGTTACTATTTATTTTTTAATAATTATTTTAAACAAACAAAAAAAGTAAAAAAACTACTTAATCGAGTGACAGTAAAAAGTTTGGGGGGGGCTTTTAGGAGATTTTTTTTAAACACGTGTTAAGAGCCAATCATTTAGAATCGTCACAAAGAAAATATAATTTGATTTGTAAAATTAAGTATTTTGCTTTTAAAATTTTATTACAAAAAGGAAAAAGCAAAAATTTTAAAAACGGAAAAAAAGAAAAAAAAAAAAAACCTAACAAAATCCAAAGATTAAAAGAATCTTAACATCCGTTCATTAAAAAAATGTATTTTTTTTTTGTAGACTTAAATCTATTCTCTACATACGAGAAAATACAAATTAAAGTTTTAAAAAAATGTAATCTTGATTTCTTGATTGTACATATTAGAAAATTAATGATGGATTGTCAAATTAAAGAAGAAAAAAAAACGTGGCAAAGATACAAAAAATTCTTTTGGGGAAACTGAACGGAAAAGTTGTCTAAACTAAGAAACTACGAATATCAGATATCGAGACATTTAATTTCTAAATATGAATACAAATCAGTATAGGTAAATAAAAAATAAAAAAAACATTAAAAAGATATATATATATATTGCGACAATTATTTATTCGTAAAAATTAGAAGAAACAGAAGAGAGAAAAAAGCTGAATATGAACCACGTAAGACGTAATGGCCGAAAAAGCACATGGTGTCCATGTAGATAAATCGAATTTGATAAGGAAAAAAAAACAGTAAAATTTATAAATAATTTGACTTTTTGCAGCTCAACAGATATATTACGATCTTATACAGTAATATAAGGCAAAACTATAGAATTTTATGCAAAGAATTAATACAAAAAGTACAAAAATGTCCCTCACCTTGTTGGCTACAGGCATGATGTCTGTTGCAAAAAACAAATCTGAGATCGAGAGAACGTCTCGTTGGACGAATTTCTCGTTCGACGAGATTTCAAATCTCGCCAACGTGATGATCTAACGTTTAGTGATGTATTCTAACTGGTATTTTCTGCAATAAATAACATTTTATTATCTTTTTTTTTTTTTAAGGAAAGTAATAAAAAAAAATAATTTTTCAGTCATAAAAGTGAATAATCTGAGGCTAAAAAAAAAAAAAAAATTGAAAAAAAGTTTAAACTATTGGGTGTTGAGAGTAAATTTCCAAACTTTTACGAAAGGAATAAAACTTGTAAAAATATATTTTGTTTTAGCAAATCAAAATTTAAAAAGCATTATACGGTTCGAGTCTAAAAATCGAATAATAAATTTAAAAGCAAAATTAAAATCAGTTTTTAAAATTTTAATTGTGAAATTATTACGAAATACTTGTTAGTCGAAAACTGAAGAGAACTTAGAAACATTTTATTTATTTATTTCCTGTTATACTTGAAAATTTATTTAAAAATTAATGTCATCATCGTCATCATCAGTATTTATTTTCATTTGTTTTATATTTTATTTATCAATTTACTCCTTCCAAATTTTCCACACTAGTTGTAACTTGTTGGTGATTTTTCACTGAGGTAATATTTACCCGTGCCCTTCCCACCAAACAGAATTTGACACAAGTGAGAAAAGGTTGCAAATGAGATCAACACTGGTCATAGAATCACTAAGTGCAAAGTTAATCTAAGCTTGTCATTAATACCCCCAGGCACAACTCCTGTGCCATGTAAATGATAGCAAGTCTCGCCTATGTCTTCGTGTCTCTTCTTATAGCATTGCACCCAATTTTAGTCGTGCTGTGGTCGGGATTGTTTCAATTCCTTTTCTTATCTCCAGTTTACCCAGTCTTTTTTTCCTGGTTCTTGGAGACTGTTTTAAGGGCTCCAACTATTTCATGTTTCATATTTCTTTCACTTCTCTGTCAAGGTCCGGGTCTTTGTTTATTGTTTCACTTTCATTTCATGTCTGCTGGTAAAAATTCACTAGATTACAATTTTTTTTTATACTTATTATTGATTAACAATGGTCTTCTAAAAGGAACTGGGTGATCTATTTCTATCTCAAACTCTCCGAGAATTTTATGCTTTGAATGTACTGAGTCGCATTGACAGTTCCTCTTGTGAAATTCCCACCAGACTTACAGGCTCAGCCAGCTGCAATGCACTATAATAACATTCTGGCTCTGACACACTTCCTTGCTCTATGTATTTACCCAACCCCTCCATACGTGCAGGGTGTGCCACAAAGTCAATTGTTATGTAGAATTGAACAGATCTGAATTCAGAGTTTTCCTAATCCTAGATTAGTGGGTACACCAAAATTAAAGAGTCCAGTCTACCCTATTTTATACCCATAACTGGAAGGAGAATTGTCGGATTCATATCTTTCTCAATGTTATTTAGCTCTCTGTGAAAGGCAAACAGCCTTGTCTAGAATTTGAACTCAGATTGCTGTGTCCATTTCCTATGATAATAACTATTACAGCACTTGCTATATATATTTTTAAGTGTGAAAATTTAAGTATATTTTCAATCTTTTGGTTCAAGTTACATTAAGCAACTTACTAATCAAGTAATGTTTATATATCAAAAAATAGACATTATATAATATTTATATTATTATTAGAAAGTGATTTAAAATCACCACAGAAGTGAATTTTCATTACAGTACATTAAAATTAACTCACTACTGACAAAAATTCAGTTTTATAATATTCTAATAGATTTTTTGTTTTTGTTTTGGCTGAACTCTATCACATGTAAAAAATATTATAACAATATATTTTATATTTGAGAAATAAAATGTTATAACAATAGAGTAACAATATGTCTTATATTTGAAGGATGGGGTAACTATATTACCCTAGTGAAATGTAGCTGTCAGGGGTTGGGATTGTTTTTAATGATTATTTTCAAGGTCCTTCAAAACAATTATACACTGGTATATATTAAGAGTTAAATTCTTAAGAAAATTAAAATATCATTTTAATTTTATATTTTCTCTCTCTCTCTCTCTCTCTCTCTCTCTCTCTCTCTCTCTCTCTCTCTCTCTTCCTCTTTCTCTCTCCCCCTCTCTCTCTCCCCTCTCTCTCTCCCCCTCTCTCCCCACCCTCTCCCTCTTTCTCTCTCTCCCCCTCTCCCTCTTTCTCCCCTCCCTCTCTCCCTCCACCCTCTCTCTCCCTCTTTCTCTCTCCCCTCTCCCTCTTTCTCCCCCTCTCCCCTCCCCTCTCCCTCCACCCTCTCTCTCTCTCTCTCTCATCTACTACATATTTCATTTATTTTAGTTCATCTATAATTTGATTAATTACTCTTACAGAAGAATGTCTGGTGTTCAAGCACAAGTCTGGACAGCCCAGTCAAAATACACCGACTGTATCTTTGCAGAAGAGTAAGACGTCACCAACAAGTGTCCTGCATATGACCTTAAACCATCGAATGGTGAGGCTCCAGCCTTGGAGCTTTGAAGAATGTGAAGTACTCCTTCATTGCCATTGCTCCCAGTTCCACTCTGGTCCAGAGTGGTGGCACCTGATAGGGTCCTATCCATGGGTCAAATAGAACTATTTGATGGCTAAACTATGTGCAAACAAATGACTTATGCTAAATGGAATTGTTAGAAATAGAACTGTTTTATCATTTCACTGTGTGTAAACAAATGACTGATGTTTGATTGAATTGTTCGTGATACATAGAAATACTTGGAATCTTTTAAGTATGTCCAAATAAAACTATTACTGTGGAATACTTTCACTGTATGCAAAATAGAATTATTGGTATTACATAGCAATGCTTGGAACCATTTGACTGTGTTCAAATGAATAACTAATGTTGAATAGAATAATTTGTATTAAATAGCAATACTTGTAACCATTTCACTGTATGCAAACAAATGATTAATATTAAATCGAAATATTTGTGTTAGATCACAATAATTGAATCCATTTAACTGTTTAGTCACAATAGCGTCCCTTGTGTACAAATAAATTAGTTCTTACTCATTTAAAAATAAAATTACCAACAAACTATTCACTCACAAATGATTTATACATATCCATTTAATTGTGTGCAAATAAATGACTGATGTTAAATTAAATTGTTAGTGTTACATAGCAATACTTGGGCTTGTTTAAAAATTTTGTAACCCACGTTTATCCCATTTATAAAGATTTTTTGACTAAAACATGCTTCTCTGTTCACATCACATCTTCCTCTGTAAATTGCACATGGTTTGTACTTCTCCAAAAATTTGATGACAGACCTCTGTTCAGTATGATGGACAACAAGCAGTATATATATATATATATATATATATATATGTATATATATATATATATATATATATATGTATATATATATATGTATATGTATATATATATTTACCAACCCCTCTGCTTGGGCAGGATATGACACAAGGTCAATTTTTAAGTGGAGTTTAACAGGTTTGAAATCAGAGTTTTCCTTCTCCTAGACTAGTTGCCTCATCAAGGCTGAAGAACTCAGTCTGTCCTACTAGTTACCCATAACTGGAGGGAAAATAATTGGATTCATACCTTTCCCGAGGGTATTAGTGCTATGTGATATGCAATCAGTCTCGTCCAGGATTTGAACTCGTGTCACCATGTCCATTTCCTACAACGATAACCATTACACCATAGGCACCTCTCTCTCTCTCTCTCTCTCTATATATATATATATATATATCATCGGTGTGTATTCATAAGAAGAAAGGTATGCATTGCTTACTTTGCAAGAATTATCCCTTAACAAAATAAAAATATCTTTATTTTTTGTTAAATCGATTCTTTCTTTCTCATTTATCCTAAAGCATATTGAGTAATAATCAATTCTTAAAACTTGTCAATTTGACATTTGCCTTTGAAAATTTCTGATATGCAAAATTGAATTTGCAGTGATATTTTCCCACAATAAAATTGCATGGAACATCCTGACGAAACAGGGAGTAAATTTGGGTAAAGTAAACAAACGCACATTTGCATTTAGAATGAATTGTAACTGCTGATTTAATGCAAGAGAAAAGAAAGTCCATACATATTGCATCTTTCAATATTTTTGCCTTCAGTAAATATACACGTTTTTACATTTTATCTTGACTTACTCTTTTGGATCTTGAAAGACGACATTTATCTTCATAAATTATTAATACAACTAAAAATTATTATTCCATGATATAAAGATCTTCAGATTTTAAAAATTTTGTCATAAAAATTGATAAAGTAATTAATGTTTGGTATTTATAGTTATATTGTTATATTATAATTGTATTTGTATGGATTATGTATGAAAATATAGGTTTGGTTTGGTTTCTTTGTTTAATGGCATATCAACCTTTGTAGGATATTTAATGCCAAAGCTATTCTCCTAGAAGAACTGTAGTGGTACTATTTAACCCATAGCTGGGAGGATAAGGGGTTTCATACCTTTCTCAAGGGTATTTGCCCGAAAGTGAACATAATAGCGCGACTGGAGTACGAACTCGCGTACTACGATTCCGCAGTCCATCACTTTAACCATTACACCACCAGGACACCACCCCCCGTATGAAAATATAGGTACAATTGTACATACAACATCCATCCACTTATACATCTACTTTAAAAGTTAGCAACAATTCGGTAAGTGCTGATACCAAAAGTACCTGAAAGGTTTATTAAAAATTTAAGTGATGAATGTTGAAAAATTGCATTTTTAAAACTTTTTTTCTATGTTTTATAAGATTTTTTTATAATGTCAAAAATGGGACCACAATCGTATCATTGTACCTGCTAAGCTTAATAAATATCTATCAGCAATTCTTTTTATATTAACATTTATATTGGCACCTCATGTGTTGAAATAGTTAGCAAGCTAAATTAACAGATTATTGTTAGTGAGTTCAATTCTCACCGGGTGCCCTATAATTCTGTCCTTGTGCCACAACTGAGCTAAGCTTAGTAAATATCTATATTGATATTGACATGTGGAAAGTCTATGGAACTAAAAAAAATCAAAAGTTAAATTTCATTAGCAAAATTGTCAGTCCATTTCAGAAGAAAAAAAATTGCCTAAACAATTCCTTGGTTATTTGACTCTTTTCAGAACCTCTGTGTGTGTGTGTGTGTGTGTGTGTGTGAGAGCATATATATATATATATATATATATATATATATATATATAGCCCAGCCTCATCAAAGCAACTACATTCATTTTTATACACATGCATTCTCAAAAACGCACATCACCCATGCACCTGTCAGGAATGTGGGGAAAGAGAGGCCTGTATTAATCTTTTTCTTCTTTTAATTATTTTTTTTTCAACTCCTTTATAGCTGTAAGATGACATTGAAACATTCTTGAACAACTTGCAACCATCTTTCTTGTGAAGCCATGGGCTAGGCCAAAAATTCCTGAGAAAAAGTATTTAGTAATAACCTTTTTTGCTTGAATTTTGAAATACAAAAGAACTCTACATACAACACCATGGTTGGTTGGTTGGGTTTTATGGCATATCAACCTTAGTAGGTTATTTAATGCCAAATCCATTTTTATGGAAATAGTTCTATTTCAAACAATTTAGTTTAGCATAAGTAAGCAGTTTAAATGCAAGTACAGTTTAATTGTGAAAAACATTTCTATTTCAAGCTATTCAGTTTAGTTGAGCAGTTCTAATTCAGTTTAGTATAAGTATAGATTTTGTTTACACACAGTTAAATGTCAAAACAGTTCTATATTAAACAATTCAGTTTAGTGTAAATACAGTTTCAATGTCAAAAAACAGTTCCATTTCAAATAATTCAGTTTAGGATAAGCATACAGTTTAAATTTAAGTACATAGTTTATTTTTTAGTCAAACAGTTCTAATTCAGATAATTCACTTTAGTATGATTACAGGTTTTGGTTGCACACTGTTAAATGTCAAAAACAATTCTGTTTCAAATAATTC
This sequence comes from Sepioteuthis lessoniana, assembly GCA_963585895.1. Classification (NCBI taxonomy): domain Eukaryota; kingdom Metazoa; phylum Mollusca; class Cephalopoda; order Myopsida; family Loliginidae; genus Sepioteuthis; species Sepioteuthis lessoniana. The sequence goes on from OY757908.1 coordinate 133,332,567, forward strand.
AGTTTAACATAAGCACACAGTTTAAATGTAAGTATGGTTTAATTGTCAAAGACATTTCTATATCAAGCTATTCATATTAGTCAAACAATTCAGTCTAGCATAAGTATGCCATTAGTTCTATTTAACCTATAGATAGGGCCCTATCAGGTGCTACCACGCTGGGCCAGAGAGGACCTAGGAGCAATGGCAATGAAAGGGTGCTTCGCATCCCCCAAAGCACCAGCATTACTGGAACCTCACCATCAGATTATAAATAATCTGATGGTGAGGTTCCAGTTATGTGTCATTGGTTTCACTAAAGTGTCATATCCAGGGCACTCATTGGGAGGCGGGGGTCTTACCCCTCTGCAGAGGTGCAGTCGGTGTATTCTACAGCCCCAACCGACTGGGCAAAAACAACACTGTGTGATGTGAAGAAGCAACATTTCTGTAGAAGAATATTCTAATTAATTGAAAGAGGGTGGAAGAATATCACACTTTGCTTTGGGAGAGTATGTGGCTGAGCTTAATGTGCGAATGAGTGGACAAATAAAACACAAGCAGAATAATAACATAGATCTTTTCTTTTTAGGCTTAAAAAAGACTTTGTTCATGCAACATTTAAATCATACAATGTCTGATTTTTCAACTGTATCTTGAACGTTATACAAAGTTTGATTGTATATTGCAAAAGGATTAAGATTATAAATAATATGAAAGTTTATTTGTACAGCAGTAAATGAAACGTGATATAAGTAGACCATTTCATGACTGGCTGAATAAAGTAAAACTCCCAAAATATGAAAGATTGAAAGACAGACAGACAGACATACAGAGAAAATACTAAAAGACTTTTTTTATTTCCAAGTCTGTGTAACTAGACACTTTTTAGAATTTGGAATGGTAATAGATACAGGAATTGTTGGATAGACAATTAAAATTAACAAAATGTTTATCATCACAGGAAATGGAATCAATCACCCAAATTCAAATCCAGACTAAGGCTGTTTGCAATTCACTTTTCACTAATGCCCTTGGGAAAGGCATGAATCCATCTGTGTCCTCTCCAGCTATAGGTAAATAGTAGAGTAGACTGGATTTTTTAGTCTTGGTAAAGCAATTTATTGAAGAAAACTCTGAATTCAAACTGGCTATATCGTGCTTAAGAATTGACCCCTTGTGTCACATCCTGCCCAAAATGGAGGGGTTGGGTAAATAAATAATTCACTATCAGAGCGTAAATCCACTTGTATTTTCTTGCTGTTTTTTTTTTTATTAAATTTACAATTCCTGCTTCTTACCTCAGAATAAAATTTAACATGTTAATTCTTCACACAAATAGACATTAGGATTTTTCTTCACAAAGAACAATTTATTCTTAATCAAAGGAGTTGGCTGAAAAGTTCTGAGGCTGACCAAGATACTCTCATGGAATGTGAACGAATGAAGTTTATTTTTCAACATAGTTCCCATTGTGGTTCATAAACTTCTTCCACTGGTGTTGCAGTGCTTGGATCTCATTGGTAAAAAAAACCCCATTATCCATAGGAGATTTGATGTTATAAACATTTCAGTCGACTCTCTTACACTTGAAATTCTGTTACGTGAGAATTTTATTAACTGAACTTATGGCATCCTAGACACATTCCTTTATCAACCACTCACAGAATATATATTTTTAAAGGTATATCAACCTGTCTGGGATTATTTTATATCCAGAGATTATAGATTTGCATTTATTGTACACTTATATTTTTTGCATTGTTGCTTCTTAAAGAGTTTTTGCACAGTTATATGATACAACATATTCCTAATACAAATAACTGGCACAATTCTATGATTTTAAGTATTCCTATCAATGCTAATATTCAATGCCCTGGTGTTTTATGTTGTTGAGTCATAATAAACAGAAGGGACAAAACTGGACGCCAATTTCAGCTTTCTAGTTTCCGTTTGTGTTTGAGCTTGTTCGTTGCTAATTTGTTGGCTTAAGAAATTATTTCTTACATTTAGATGATTTTTTTAATGCAGATTTTAAATACAAACAGACCTGGTCTAGTGGGTACAGTGTTCACCAATGGTCCAGGAGACCTGATTTCAATCCCAGTTCACGTCATACCAAAGACTTTAAAAATGGTACTTGATACCTCCTTGCTTAACACTCAGCAATATAAGGTACGTATCAAGGGTAAAGTGGAGCAATCCAGGGAAAAGGAGTAGCGCCCTTCCCTACACCTTGGTGTAGTAGCTATTGAAAAGGGAGCCTTCGGGTCACCCTCGATTACAGTCGCCAGCTTTACTTAAATGCAAAGTTTAGGTTCTGTAATTCACGATGAAAAAATTGGTTGAAGGAATCTTCGTCTTCTTGTTACTTTGAATTTTAAGTTTCTTATTGAACATTTTTCAACTAAAATTTATCAAATATTTTCCCTTTTAAGTTTGGTAAACACTTTTTTTAAAAAAGTTCATAAAAGTTCTTCTAAAAAAAAGCAAATAGACTTCATTTCTTCTATGAAGTTTAGATTTTCGGAAGATTTTTGTAAATGTTTCTATTTTTACTGTGAAATTTATTTATGTCAAATTAAAATAAAATGTTATTATTGGTCAATAGTCATAAAGTTATTTTGATTTTTTTCTTTGATATTTTTATTAATAAGAATTATTCATTGATAAAATTTTATTCTTTTATGAGTAATTTGTATTTTTATTCTAAACGTTAAATTATTTAGGTTAGTTTAAATCCATTACTAAATGAAAAATAAAGTAGTAAAGTCAGCGACCGTAGTTGAGGCTGACCTGAAAGCTCCCTTTTCAATAGCTACTACACCGAGGTGTAGGGGAGGGTACTACTCATTTCCCTGGATTGCTCCACTACCCTTGATATGTACCTTATATTGCTGAGAGTTAAGCAAGGAGGTATCAAGTACCATTTTAAAAGTTTTTGGTATGATGCGACCTGGGATTGAACCCAAGTCTCCCAGACCATTGGCAAACATTCTACTACAATGAGAAAATAGAAACAATGCAATGTTCCTGTATTACAAAATGAATTTTAAAAAAAGATTAAAGAATGTTTTTAAATAAATTTAATGATACATATTTTTCATTAAATTCTAAATATTTAATTCAATATCAGTTTTTGATATTGTAAAAACATTGTGAATGTGAAGGAAATTAATCTGTCATTTTTCCAGTTTTTCTAAAGTTTTCAAAAAGTATGGTAAAAAAGTTAGCTTAATAATCAATGACTTAACATTTTTCTATTAAAGGTTGAAGTTTATTATTTGATATTTTTCTGTTAAAAGTTCATTTGATGTTCTGGAAAAAATGTTATGCTTCAAAAACGAATTCTTTTTTTTATACCCTGGATATTTGTTTCTAAAAGTCTTTTTTACCTCATTTTCTTATTGAATGAACTGTAAATGATTCACTGATTAAAATTAAAGGAAAAACAATAACATTAATGGATGATATTATATAAAGTTAATATTTAGTTTTTAACAGATTTATGTCTTTCCAAATACATTTTTCAACACTTGTTTTTAGACTTTGAAATGTATTAAAAATAAATTACATTTTTATTTCACAAAGTTATTTTAATATTTTCCTCTAATATTTTTGTTATTCATAAAAAAAATACATTCATATAATTATTTTTTTTAATTGGTGTCTTTTTCTTTAAGGTAAAATAAACAAATATTAATATTTCATTTCATTTTAAAAATTTTCTATTAAAGCATAAAATAGACTCATGTCATATTTCTTATTAGAAAATTAATGAAAAACCCATTTAAGAATGTTTTTATGTAAGTTTAATATCATATGATAAAATCTAATACATTTAATTTGAACAAAATCCTGCTGAACCATGTTTCCAGGTTCATCTAAAATATTAATTCATTTAGTCAAGTTGAGCATGAAAGTAATTTTTGACACAAGAAGGCCAAGATTAAAGTGTACGGTGGTGGATTAACCCTACATGAGGCATTGTCATAAAAATATCCCAAGTTCTCTCTCCTTGGCATTCTCTTTTCAGGGCACCTCAAACACTGAGCATAAATCCTAGTCCCTTCCCCTGTCTAAATTGAGGGTGAGGTGTTGCCTGGGGAAGCAGCAATCTGGAAGAGAGCCAAGCAGGTGATCTTATCATATTTACCGACCCCTCCGCTCGAGCAGGATATGACACAAGGTCAATTTTTAAGCGGAGTTTAACAGGTTTAAATTCAGAGTTTTCCTTCTCCTAGACTAGTTGCCTCACCAAGGCTGAAGAACCAAGTCTGCCCTACTATTTACCCATAGCTGGAGGGAAAATAATTGGATTCATACCTTTCCCAGGGGTATTAGTGCTATGTGAAATGCAATCAGTCTCGTCCAGGATTTGAACTTGTGTCGCCGTGTCCATTTCCTACAATGATAACCATTACAAGCAGGTGATCTTATGTTGACAAATGCCAGAAATTTAGATACTTAATTAATTCGATAATTAATTAAAAGATGGTGTAATATTTTGCAAACCTTCGTTAACAAAATACCCCAAAGCCAATATACAAAAAAAAATCAATTTAAATAGTGAATTCTCAGGTTTAAAGCAACTCTTAAACATTTCTGCTTTTAACTTATTGTTATGGGGGGGGGATAAAAGTCGGGATTAAGCATATAATTAATTTGGCTTCAAAAGTTTCCCTTAAATCAAAACGGTAAAAGAAATAATTATGCTTAAGAAGTTTAATTTATCATTTAAGATATTACCTAATTTCTTTCAATGCTCCAGTATTTGTGTTGTGTATTTGCTTGCAAAACAAATTATAGAAGCTTGTAAGACAAAACTGTGTGTAAGATGAATTGAAAATTAGGTTATTGTTTTCCAAAAGATACAGATGAGAGTGAATGATGGATAAAATTAGTTCCAAATACCAATCTGAATGTAACAAAAAATACAGTTATTTATCAACTACCTTTGCCTTCAAATTTTGATACCATAAAAGTTGATGGAAAAATATGCCTCACAAATCCGCCCTCTATATATGGCCAGGTGTGCCAAAGAGTCAAATACAAATACTTTCTGCTGTTTCAAGGGGTATCAAAAAACCTCCAGTATGAAATCGAATGGATGATAAAATGAATGCTTCTTTTTAGAATTAGATAAGATTTAATTATATAAATTTGTAAGAAAGTCAAGTCAACAACAAAAAAGACTTTGTGTGTCTAGTTGTAGCATTTTTGATGAAAATATTTTAACTGTTCAGACATAAAACATTATCAACGGTATCCCTCTCTTTATGTTGAGACTTTATAAAAATTTGCAGTTTCAAACCTTTCATGATGAAGTTAAATGTTTTATTAGTAGCCTGTCCATAAGCCACATGAATACACTTGATACTTGGTCAACATTGGAAAAAATTATCCAATATTTAAATTCTATGGATTTTGATCACAAGAAGGATACTATGAGTCAGTACTTTTCAGAAATGTTCCTCAAAATGGTACGAATGAAATACAGCTTACATATAGTAATATAAAAAATTGATAAGAAGGTAATACAAGTAGTGGGAGAGATTTATTGAGAAGCAAAGTCGACACTATAGCGTTTTGATTCTTATGAGCCATCATCAGGACTATGAGGGATGATATTAGTGATGTAGATCAACAATGGATGTTTAAAAGTGCTTTTAAACATCCATTTCAACTCACTCAACATTTGCATGTTTATAACAGTAATAAATTTGTTTGATAAAAAGGCGCCCATTTCCTTTCTTTAAGTCTATTTCTCCAAATCTATTTTAATGGTAGAAGGACACACACTTTCCTAGTCCCAGCCATTTTCAAGTGAACTACGAAAGTAGTAAGATGGATGTAACATCTTTCCATTCATTGTCAATTGCTCTTATTTCCACTGATCTACTTATCACAAGAAGAATATTGTTAGTTGAATATTATGGTAAAAAATAAAGAAAATAATAATTCTGCCAGAAGATAACTGTTATATTCTCATATGCAGTATCATAACGACACAACAATAAAGATGCAGGAAGATTTCTTTAAACAAAATATGTACCTCTCACTTTATTGTAAGGTTTGAAAGGGTTATTCAAGGTTTTACTGTGAGAGGGAGTTGGAGACCAAACAGAAACTGCAATATTTTGACCCGACTATTATGGCCATCAGCGTTGTGTCTTTCTCGTTCTCCTGATGCTCAACCGGAGGCCCGGGGGCTCACTCAGCTGGCTTTCTCTACTACATCTTATCAGCAACTTCTCTGGACCCCAACTCATCAGGGCCCCAAGGGCCCCCTCCGCCAGGCCTCTCTACCACATCTTGTCTTCTAACTCGTCTAATCTCCAACTGTCTGACTTCTGTCTTGACTGAGTTATATAATAGTTCAACGTCCACCCAATCGCCTACTCGATCTTTGGAATGGCATGTTTGATCGTCATCAAGCGGAAATAACTGTCATGCAGTTCACTGGTCACTCTCTTCCGGTGCATCAGTCTATGAGTGTACCATGGGAATTTTAGCTTGTCCCATTTTGTTAGCCAATTTCCACCCACGCGATTTCCCCTCATAACTGCCATTGGAATGTGTCACTTCCTTCCGGTGCATCACCTTGAATGGCATTTTTTTGGCCGGGTCGAAGGTCAAAATACAACATAACTATATTGAAATATCTCTACAAAAAAGGGTTATCAAATGGATATAAATCACAGGTTTCAAACTAAAGGACTCAAAAATGCCATTATGCCCTGTGAGGGTGGGGAAGGCGCAATAGGCCAAAAGTGAGATGAAGGGGACAGGACCATGATTTTTGCACCAATTATAATACTAATCTGCCAATAAGCTGGCGAGTTTTTCTCCAACAAAATGAATACACATATTATAGTAATTGGGATATGTGAATTAGGTTTGGTTTGGTTCTTTGCTTAAGGGCATATCAACCTTCATGGGTTATTTAATTCCAAAGCCATTCTTGTAAAAGAACAGTTGTGATTCTATTTAATTAATAGTTTGGTTTCATATGATAGATGAATTAGTACACAAAATGTGGGGGGATGGGAATTTTCTTTAATTTCGTTTTAACTTTCAGTAAATTCCTTTTTTTCCCCATTTTATTATATTTTAGGGGCAAATAGCAATAAATTCGACTCTGAATATTATTAAAAGAGAAAACAAAAGCAAAATTCAAAGTTTTATCACATTTAAAGAAATCATCATCATCATCATCAAGTCCCGTGGATAGCACGGATTTCCTTGACTCACTCTCTCCTTCAATCCCTATTATCCATCACTTACAGCAGGTCCTCCGTCCAGTGTCCGCACAGAGCAGATGTAAGGTCTTGTTGGGCAGCCAACCCTAGCACATCCATTGCTTATGAGTTCGTCCGTGCTTCTCCAGCAGTGTCGCGTATGTTTTGTTCGTCTTGGATAGTTTTTGAGATAGGATTTGTTCAAAATAGCTCGTAGTATTTTTGTGTAGTGTCGCTCAAGCTTTTGCTTCATGCATTCTATTAGCGTCCATGTGATCTATCCATACAGTAGTAGTGTGGGAGATCGTCCTTGGCCCAGGGGCATTTTTGGTTGCATAATCATCTCCTCCCAAGCCATTATTGCAGGTTCTTTACAGGTTTAAATGCGTGAGTCCAAGATGGTCCACAATAGAAAGAAAAGGCAAAAACACAAAGTTGAATAAATGTTGTTTAACAGAGGAGGAGGTATGTTTGATACTTCTCAAAATGACAGTTTGTGGAGTCATCTCTTTCGCCACGTAGGCGGCAGGCAAAATTCCTTTGACTAAAACTAAAGCTGACCGCTAGTTTTCGGGCTTGAAGTCGCCTGCACTCCTCATGTCTCTCTGGTCCTATCTCCTCCGTATCTCTTCGGTTCTATGGTCCCATCTGTCTGTCTTTCTCTATCTGTTCTGTGGTCCCCTCTGCATCTGTCCATTCTGTCAACTTATCTCTGTATCTGTTCTGTGGTCCTCTCCGCTCTGAATCTATTTTTCCAACAGACTGACTTCTCTTATATATATACAGGAATGAACATTCCTATTTCCTGATTTTCGGCAACCCATAGACTGGACATAAAAATATTGCCAGACTGTATGTCTCCAAGGAACCTAAAAGGTATTATAATAAAACTGAACCTCTTTTAAATTAGGGCTCCATTTTTATCTGGTAATCACCACTTACGCTCGCAGGGTGAGTGGATTAGTGGTCCCCGCACAAATTACACACGGTCACACACACATTCAATATAACCCCGCAAATATATTTCGGCACCTATATGGATACACGTATATACACCAGCGCATATACATATCTATGGTTAAATCACAACCATACACATATGTATACAGCTTCACGTACATACATACACACATACACGTACGCACACCTACTCATCTGTCGACACATATGTGCACACATATAACCAAGTCTGTACACCCACCACCACCACTACCACTGCCAATTGTGTCAAAATAGTGACACAGCCATAGCTTGGGAAAAAAACTCTTTTTTTTTCTTCCTGTCGGGAAAGATCAGAGTTTCATATGATTGATAACCTGTCGATTGTAGTCTATACCTTCGTTTGGCATATTTTGAGATCCCTTACAGTAGACGAGATATGTGAACTTTTCTACTAATTTTAAAGGCTAGCCACTTAAAATGGAGATGGTCTTTCTTCGTTTAAAACACATGAACTGTTTTATTTGTTTCATGAGTTTTAAAAAAATCGAGGAGGTAACGTAACAATTTTCCTCGCTAAAAACAATTCTTTCTTAAAAAATTTCCATGTTTTTCTATTTGTGTATGTTGTCTATCATCTCGGGTACACCTTCCTCATGCCTATATGAATTGTCAAACTACCATTTCTCACGTTATAAAACAATCCCTTATATTCTGTTGTGTGAGTTAATTTTCTTATATCTCATTCACTTTTTCAATTGGACTCTGAAACAAGTCGATGTAGATTTCATTAACATTTTTATTTAAAAAAAATTATTTCTAATTTTTCAGCTTTTATTCTTGAAGTTGAGGTGGGTGCATGTTATTGTTTAGTGAATATGTTACTCTCCAATTTGTAGCGAGTGAGAGTGAGTTCTCGTCCGTATTTTACGGGTATTACTTCACGATTTGTTCCACAACAAATACAACACAAATTTTTACAAGCACGTAAAACTAATGGAATATGACAACAACGAACATTAAGAAACAATTTAATATTCATAACAAAACAGGAATGAAAATAAATGAGAAACATAATGTGCGAGTGGCCTTTGTAGAAATACAGTTATGGCCAGTTAAATGAAAATAGGCTTGTTCACACGTGTGTGTGTGTTTATATGTTAATAAAGTCTATCAAATAAATGGTTCCATGGTTGGTCGAAGTAAGTTGGATAAAAATAATTGTCTTTTCTTACATATGTGGGTATATGTGTGTGCATATGAATGATGGACTGTAAATATGGGTCTTGGCTTTCATTAAGTCCGCACTGTGTTTTTTAAAAGATTTTGGCGACACCGTGTCGCATTGATGAAAGAAAGTTCGCAAGTCTTTCCCTTTGAATCTTAATTGCGGCTCTGCTGCTGGTTTCATGACCTCTAAAGAAAAATCTTTTTGGGTAGTAGACGGAATGACTTTTTGGCCGTGGAAGAAATGAATTGAATGACCGACAATTGACCTGGTTGATTTAATTCTTCGTTATTTATACTTTAGTAGTGGATCAAAAAATAGTTTTATTGCGGGTCCTAAAATTTAAGCGCGTAGACATTTCTTGACCAATCAGATTCGTATTTTTACTTATTTGTTTTAGAGCCTAAAAATTTTCTGTTAATTAGTTTCTGATCTGGGTTTTCTAGAATGTTCTATTCTATGTTGTTAGCTGATTGGTTGAAAAATATAAAAATGTAACTTCAATGCTAATGCGGTTTTGATCCAAAATTTCTAGAATGTTCTTATATATGTTTTTGTCGATTATTTTAAGGCTAAAAAATGTGTATTCTATAAAGTGAAAGTGACTGAAATATTAAAGTAGATTCAATTTTTTTCGGGGCAGAAACATAACAAAGGACAAATGACCAAGTTTTAAGAAAATATTAATGACGAAAATTGTTCTACTGTGTGCAATAGAAAATATAGAGAGACGGGAACAGGAAAAATATCAATAAATATTCGAATAGAGACGAAAATAATGAGAACTTGAACTTTTTTCTTATGAGGAGAGTAATATTAAATTCTTTGATTAATATGAATTTTGAACATTAAAAAAATTAATTTAAAAAATTTAAAAAGGTTAGAAAAAATTTAACAGAATCACCTTTTTTCTTCACCATTTCACAAAAAAAAATGACTTTTTAAAAAAAATCTGCGAGTTAAAAAGCATAAACTAAATTTTTTAACTGATTATATTTCATTGAATATTATCAGTAATTCAGCCATATAAACTTAATTATTCATATTAAAAAAATGTAATTATTACGTCATAGATTTCTTTCTTTCAAAATTGACATTCGTAAAATAAAAAATCATTTATCGATCAAACATTTGTTTTATTTATTCATTTGGTTGTTGTTTGTTTCCTGACCTCTGGGGCGCTCCCTTTGGGGGGGTGCCGTCGGGGCTGAAGGTATTTTTGGATTTTGCCGGGCGCGTGGAGGCTGCGGCCCTGCGTCTGGACCCACTTTTTAAAAGGCCTTGTGCCATACTAGTGCGGTGGTGGGACGGAGAATAAATTTATCGATTAAAATACTTTCAAACCAAAATTAATGATTTTTCTACGTTTTTTTATTAAGTTTGGCGATAGCAAATATATTTCACGTTAACTAGAAAATTAATATAAATGTAGAACGAGAGAGAGAGAGAGAGAGAGAGAGAGAGAGAGAGAGAGAGAGAGAGAGAGAATCAATAAAAAAAACCTTCCAAGGATTGATCAATGATCCATGAATAAAAAAATTGTAAGGGAGGTACGTTTTTAAGTACCGTATATTCTTGTGTATCACGTGACTTTAAACATTTCGTAATTAATTACCCTCTTCTGACTCCACCAAATGACCTTGACTGTGAAAAGTCACTATTATTTGCCACGATGATTATATATATATATATATATATATATATATATTGTGGAATCCTGTTTCTTAACGTAAATTCAGAATTATAATAAAAAGACACCTTAGTACAGTTATCAAGCTAAATTTAGCAATACACTGCAAATATAATCCTCACTACTGGAAATCCACAAAGGTAGCACCACCTCTGCTCTTAAGCAACCTAAGCTCAACAGGTTAGATATTAATTTGGCTCCTCACTCGGCCAAAATATTGACTTAAGGTCGGTTTAGTGTCGGGATAACTCACAGAAATTGAAACTCACCCGTGGCGCTTCAGGCATCGAGCAATAAACCCAGCGCTTAACCTTTTAAGACGCGTGGGCAGTTGTTGCCTGGGATGGGAAGCCCCTCTGGAACTAACAGTTAAGTCTTACCCATCCGGCACAAAGGCTAGCGTTAATAAGATGAGGAAGAATTAAAGGTATTAGGAAGATTTAGACTATATGGGGTCAGACAGAGGTCAGGAGCAAGCTGTGTTACCGTTTTTTTTTATCTGACTCCATTCTGAGGTTATTTTATTTTAGCCTAAATTGTCTTGTTCATGTAACTCCTTGAACAAGAAAGGTCCAAAAGAATTATACAAAAGAAGACAGCAACCGATAGGAGACGAAGCCTTTTTTTATATTTTTTCTTTATTTCCTGAGTTCAACAACCATTCAATGAGTGAGTGAATTTTCTCTGAATACAATTGAAATGGTTGAATCCCCTTGTCAAGGTGTTTAAAAATACGTTAATCGTTTCTTGGTATATGTGTGTCCTCATTTGGTATTTTAAAGCTTTAACAATGTGTTAGTCGCTTTTCGGAGTTTGTCCAAATCCAGTGTTTTAATTCGTAGTTCAATAGGTCCATTTCGTAGCTTTTGTATTTTGGCATACTGTTAACCGAGACGAGTGCTACTAGTGAAAGGACTAGCCTACGCATCATCTAAAGATGTCGCTGAATAAAACAGAGGAACGCACAATATTTGTTCATTTGTATTTATAACATGGAAGGCAGATGATATTACCATTTAAACATAAATGGCAGTTGACGTTGTGGAGTTCTACAGCCTCTTGTTATATTAAAAGAAAGAAAATAAATAATGAAGACGTTGATATTGATGGTTTTCAATCGAGTAGTTTAATGACAGCTTGAGGGGAAGTTTTCTCTTGTGCTGTGAGTTGAAGAATATGGAAGGATAGTTATAAATGGCTGTGCGTGAATTTGTACTTAGCCAGATGCTTCGGGGTTCATTTGGTTTTGGAGGGAGAAATAATTGACCAGAAAATGCTCTCCTAAAGGAAGCAGAGGGACAAATGTTGAAATGTGCTCTCTCAAGATGAAAAGGTCCCTCTGTCTGCCGTGGGAATCGTCCCGGGATAGAGAGAGAAATGTTCTCTATCGTATCGGCTGGTCTTACCAAGCTGCCAGCAAGGAGGAAAGGAAAAGAGAGAGCGAGCATGGTTAGCGCTGCCTTTTTATGGGCCCGGGGAGGTGTGCCCGGGCAGAATAGCATTGGCCATTCTCATTGGATGAAATGTATAATTTCAAAACTCCAACGGCAAAAACAATTCCCGCACTAAATAATGGTTTGAAAATCTTTCTGCTACATATTTATAAATCTTTTTATAATAAGAGAAAGCTTAATTGGGTGTAATGGCCACTTGTGATGAATCATTCATATATGATTCGTTTAAAATATACAGTTCATTTAAGTGAATGAATTATCTGATTCTCATTGAAAAGGTTTGGATCTTTTCAATTTTGTTAAATTAGTTATGTTTTATAATTCAGTATTTAATTGTTTCATTTGGTGTGAATGGAAATTAAATTTGGTTATAAGGAGGAGGAGGAGGAGGAGGAGGAAGAGGAGGGTTTAGTAAAAGTTTTGAGAAGCCCTGATCGAGAATAAGCTTTCTAATATTAGTTTTTATATACATACCCTCAATTACCGGGCTCTCTTTAGCCACGCCTTGCCTCGTGGAGACCCAAGCCGCTTCTACCACTCTCCGTGCCCAAGTCACGTACGGAAGTCCTTTCCGTCCGGCTTTCTCCCTCTGTCCTTGGCCTCTCTACATGCGGGTACACAGCCGTCTAGAGGATAACTATCTTTTTTTTATATTTCTTCCTCATTTTGCTCTTCATATTCGCCCTTGGGGCCTTATTTGATCTGCATGGGCAAATATACGGTTCCCCTTTTTTCTCTATTTATTACAGCTGTATTGTGGCCTTTTTGCATGATAAATTCTGCCCTTTTCTGGATTTGATTCTTTGTTCTTTTTGTACTACAATTTTTTCATTCGGGGAATACGACATCGTTACTGGAGCTCTAATTTGCCTTCCCATTAAAGGTGACGGACTTTCTAGTCTTCTGGCGTGTGGTATTGTGCGATAGCCTAAAAGCAGCCTTAGTTGAAAAACGTCTATTTTTTTCTTTTTGCTGGGAACATGCTTTCAGTCCCGTTTTTATCGTCTGCGCCATTCTTTCCGTCAACCCATTCGATTGAGGGTGACATGGCGGTGTCTTATACGATTTATACCCTATTTTTTCCAACCATAAACTAAGATCTTCGTCACAAAATTCTGGTGCATTGTCGGGTACTAGGGTTTTTGGTATGCCGTTTCTGGAAAATATGACCCTTAGAATCTGTTTTACCGTAGAACTTTTCTTGTCTGGCACACGGATTACTTCAGGCCAGTCTACTAGTATTGATAAGAGTCCCACTCCAGTAATGTATGCATGATCCATATTCATAGGACTCGATGGCTCCACTTTTTTGGGCCATGAATGTAAAGTAGTCTGTGTAAAATTTCTTAATTCTTTACATTTTTGGCATCTTTTTATATATTCTTTGACTTCTTGTGAATATCCATCCACCGCGCTTCTAATTTCATCCTTTTTTGTGTGGCCGCTACTCCACAGTGTATATCATCATGTGTACTTTTCATCACCAATTTTCTTTGTGTTTCAGATCCCCATTACAAATCCCTCCATGTTCTATCGTTAACTTTTGTATTATTTCTTTGTAGGGTCTTTCCACCCTGGAACAATTTCCCCATATGTTCTTTTTTCTTATTCTCAATGTTATCCTACTTAGTATTGGATCATGTCTACTTTCCGCAGCCATTCTATCTAAAGACAAAACATTAATCTCTACCCAATGTAAAAATATATGTTCAAATTCTTCTTTTGTTTTCTTTTGACTCCTTGCAAAATCGCAATCTTGACTGTGCATCTACGTGTGAAATTGAATTTCCTTTGACATATTCAATATCAAAGTCAAATGCCATTAATCTTATTGCCCATCTAAGTATTCTCGATGTCATGTCTTTGTGTAATTTTTTTCTTGGATTGAATATAAACTCTAACGGTCTATGATCACTTCTCAAAAGAAAATTATTTTCCAATTAAAAACTATCGGACTCTAGTGGTTATCCACACAATAGCCAGGGCTTCTTTCTCTATATTTGAATAACTAAATTCAGTGTTTGTTAGTCTTCTTGATAAATACATTATCGGATGTCCTTCTTGTGATAATATTCCAGATATTGAATGTTCGCTTGCCTCTGTAGTTAACGTCATGTCTTTTTTTTTTATCAAAAATTTTCACCACTGGTTTCTTTGCCATAATTACTTTTAATCCATCAAAATCTTTTTGTTGTTTCTCTGACCAGATAAATTCAACATTCTTTTTTCTTAAATTTGCAAACAGCACAATCAAGTCTGTATATTTTGGTACATATCACCTGTAGAAATTCACCAATTCCAAAAAAGATTCAAGTTCTTTTTTATTTGTAGGTATAGCTATTTTTAGTATTTTTTCTATCAAGGCTTGATCTGGTGATATACCTACTTTTGAAATGCTATAACCTAAAAAAAGTTATTTTATATATACTACTATTATTCACGCATTTTAAAGTTTATAAGTCCCAAAAATTCACTCTCAACTCTCCAGCAGGACACATAGCGTAACGGCTATAGGCGTTGGTTCCCTAAGGAGACAATCATCTAGAGGTTTCAGGTTCAACCCAGACTGCAGGCAAGTAACAATACAGGAATACTAAGCACTTATACCCGGAATCAGAACAGGTGACCCTTGAGGATTAAATAAAGGACGTGGTTCGAAGTTCCATGTAGATTCCTGAGTTGGACAAACACCTGAAGAAGGCCGAAGAACATATCGGCCGAAACGTTGTGAATATAATAATGAAGACAATAGTCTGAAAACATTGAACGATAAAAGTTCTTATCTATTGGTATTTGGTGGTATGACGTTTTCAAATCTATTTTTGTAAAAACGCTCATACCTGCCAGTGTATGAATTGCAACATTAGGTATAGGATATGAATCCGAGCAAACTTTGTCATTTACGCCTATTTTATTATCTCCACATATAAGTATGTCTCCATCTGACTTTCGTCAAACTACAATGGGTAATGCCCACTTGCTACCCCCCCCCGGGGGGAACATGTTCAAGAAGGATCTGTTCTATTAATATTCGTAATTTTGCTACTACTAATGACAACAAATGTACTGGTAATTTTTGTGCCTCATGATAAAAGAGGGTAACATATTCTTTCAATTTTAAACTCGTTTTATAGTTTTTTAATTTTCCAGTTCTTTCCATTTTTATATCATTAATTAATTTGGTAGAATTTATGTTCAGAACATCGTTTTCAAGAAGTCTGGGGTTCTTTTTACAAGTTGTGACAATTATAAGTATTACTTCAAATTTATCTGCTAATTCCAAGGAACCTTCAAAGTATCCTAAAGTTTTTATGACCGACCCATCAAATTCGTAGAGTTATAAACTGCTCTTTCGTAAAGTTGGCTTTCCAATACGTTTCAAGAATTTTTTTGGTATAAACATTACCTCACTGCCGGTATCCATTTGCATTGTGGGAATTTAATCGGTAAGTGGGTTTATTGAATGGAGAGCCAATATTTCTGGGTTAATTCAGGGCCTATTTTGTATTGTCTTTCTTTTACTGCTGGTTAGCTTTTGTGTTCGGTGAAAATCTATGTGTGGCAGAGGAGCTTTGATCTGATTGGCTGCGATCTTTTGCGGGCGGTGCTGTTGCCCCAGGCGTTACCTGCCGAAATAATAAATCTATATTGATCATTTGTGGGCAAACTGCTATTCAAAATGGCCCACAAAGACAATAATAATTTTTTTTTGTCTTGCTTCGTTCTCATTTTTTTTTGTATAGTCAAATAAATCAAAAACCAAACTTACCACTTTTATGTACATTTTAAAAAAATGTATTTTATGATAACATTACCTTCTAATTTAAAAGTGACAAATGAAATTATTTGTCAGATTGTTAAATAAGCAACAATTAATAAACAATTTAAAGAAAATAGTTTTGATAAAATTTTGATTCACGCTTTATGAATTTTTCTCTTCAATACGCGGATTATATTTATATTGAATTGATTGATTTTTCAAGTATTGATTGATTTTTCTTTTAATTATTCTGTAATATATCTTGGTAGTATCAGTATGTTTTTAATTACATTGATAGCAGTGATAATATTATAGAAAGACTTCAATTTTTTATAGACAAGATCATTTTACCTAAGAGAAAAAAATTTCACCCCCGCCAATTTTAAGGCAGATGATTAGTCTTCAATAATGAAAATGGTTAAGGTGCCTTCAATGAAAAATTACCTAGATTTTTTTTTTTTAGTTGTGTAGCCAGCCTAATGATTAGCCATGTCGCTGCTTCACAAAAAGGTTGTCTATGCCTAATATAGATAAAGCCAGTGACAAAATTATTCGTACACCCATGAATAGTGAATATTTTGATCCATTTTTTAGAATTTAATACATACATGATGCTAGACTTTTTATGTCGTTAAGTACAAAAAAACCCCAAGAAATATAAAACTCAATTTTGAGAAGAATAGGTTAAATTTACTAAATAGAAGAAAAATAAACAAAAAAGGAAAAACAAAAGTATTTGTACAGTATAAAAAATTGAACAATTTTTCCAGTATTAATAGTCAATAACATGGCCTCTCATCTTTATAACTTGCTGCAATTGTTTTCTAAAGTTTTTGATGAGATTTGAATAAGTCTTCTCTGGGATTCTCTACCATTCTTCAATGGGTACACATTCTAATTCCTGAAAGATTTTGGTGACCAACAATTCATTTGAATTTTCAATTCTTGCCCTACATTTTCAATAGAATTCAAGTCAGAACTCATTGAAGGCCATGACAGAAACAGTAATCTTGTTTTTCTAAACCCACACAGTCACTGATTTAGATGTATGTTTGGGATAATTATTTTGCTGTAAACTGCAAACTGCCAACCTAGATCAAAGATTTTGTGCTGATAGTTGTAGATTTTCATCCTGAATTTTTATGTAGTCTTCAGGTTTCATTATTACTTTTATTTCAATTAATTATCCAGTCCCCCTTGAGATAAAACAACCCAAAAACATCATCGAACCACTTCCATGTTTCAATGTTGGCACTATGTTCTTTGGGAAGGAAGCCTAACTTTTCTTGCACCAAATCTCCTGTACACCATCATGTCCAAAAAGCTCAATTTTTCTTTCATCACTCCATAGAAATTGTTTTCATAAACTATTTTCTTTGTTCAAGAACATGTTGGCATAATTAAACTGAGCAGTCATGTGACATGGTTTGTG
Source organism: Sepioteuthis lessoniana (assembly GCA_963585895.1). Classification (NCBI taxonomy): domain Eukaryota; kingdom Metazoa; phylum Mollusca; class Cephalopoda; order Myopsida; family Loliginidae; genus Sepioteuthis; species Sepioteuthis lessoniana. Next base: position 133,350,290 of record OY757908.1, read on the forward strand.
GAGATGGGTTCTTCATGGTCACTTTCCATACAACCCATTTCTATTTAAACGACATTCTATTGTGTGAGTACTTTTGCTGATACCCATCATATTCCAGCTTTTGACAATGTCTTTTGTCATGCCATACTGTTTAAACTTAAAACAAACTGTACCATAGATCTTGAGATAGCTAACTGGTTTGAAATAGTGCCGTAACTATTTGCCGACTTATGGAAGTTAATAATTCTCTGTCTCAAGTCAATGCTAAGCTCCTTTGTCTTCTCCATCCTATTGTTAACATAGGAAGAACAGTAGTAACACAACTTGTGCCACATGATATTCTTTGATCAAATTATCACAAATATTTGACTGAATAAATAGTTTACAAGACTTCATCAATAAAAATAATTATGTAAATTACTTATACGTAGATGAATTGAACAATTTAAAATGATATCATCAACTGTACAAATAATTTTGTCTCTTTTTGTTTTATATAATTCACAAATATTTAACGTCTTTATCTGAAAATTGAGTTTTATATTTCTTTCTTTTTTTATGTGCTTATAAACCCCCTAAAAAAACCTGGGATCATTCGGTCATTAAATTCTGAGAAATGGATAAAAATATTCAAAATTGATGGGGATACAAATAATTTCGTCATTGACTGAAAGCGAAGATGATTTTGTTTAGTTGACTGAAAGCGAAGATGATTTTGTTTAGTTGACTTTCAGAGAAAATTGAATTAAATTAATTCCTTGTTGTTTTCAAAAGAATTTGGGCAAAAAAAAAACCCAGAATTTTTTTTCCAATTTTAGATTTTATTAGCACATGAATATTCTGGTTAATACAATATTTAAAAGATTTGACACTTTGTAAGCCTTTCATTTTTTTAAAAATCAGAGCATTAGTATTAAAAAAAAAAAATGTAACCAAGAACATTTTGACATTATTCAAGGTGGCAAAAATGACAGATTTTATTTAATGATCAAAAATTTCAATCTTTCAAATAATCCTATTTATTATAAAAAAATAAAAGGACTTTGAATAAATGTCTTGCTTAAATATTTTGGGTTTTAATAGGAAATTAGAGTTTAGGATTAGTGTTTTTGATTATAGAGCTTTGTTCTAAGCAGTAACTGTCACTACTATTGAATGGTTGCACTATCTGGGACTTTAATGAAATGGCTGGAGAAAAAAAGCTAGATTGGAACTACATAAGAATGCTGCATGCTATTTTGAACAAATTCTGGAAACGAACCCTAAAAAACAGCAGTTGTACGGCCACTTACCTCCCATCTCACAAACCATCCAAGTAAGATGGAAAATACATGCTAGGCACTGCTGGAGAGGGATAATCTCATAAGTAACATTTTCCTATGGACTCCTACACATGGACACAGCAGTGTTGGCTGACCAGTAGACACTGTGTACTGTCGAGAGGATTTTCCAGTAGGGATGGATGGCAAGAGAGTGTCAAGGAAATCTGTGCAATCAGCATGCAATGATGATGACGCTTAGTCTGACATGCAGGTCACATGTTGCTTACAATAGCTGTTGTTAATCAGGGTTCACCTATCTAAGTATTGAATAAGCACATCACTGCTTAACTTTGGTGATCAAATGGCAACAAATATTTTCAATGTGATTTGACGCAGAATTAATGCTGTTGTCTAAATATTCTTAATGTCAAACAATGAGTGCCAAAACCTCTTATGCTAACAGGAAACACCAAAAAATTCTGGCAGACATGAAACTATGAAAGACTTGGCCAATACCTAGATTTTTCTTTTCATCTTATCAGCTTATTTAAAGTGGATTTATTGGAAAAGAATCAATTTACAAAAATTCTTTTTACCAGTTGAGCAATAACATTTACTCTTTTTTTAAATGGGAATTTAAAATGACTTTTATGTTATAGCAACAAGCTGATTAAGATTTAACAAAACAGAAATCTTGAATAATTAAAAGGAATTTTATTAATTGAGCTTTTTTATTTCTTAATTCCACCTGTTTTTTTTTTTTTTGTTTTTTTTTAAAAGTCAGTCAAGCATTTCACAGTAAGATAACTGCAGTGTTTTTAAACAGGGGTTCATACTGCCCTCAGGAAGTGTTATGAGTTTTGAGGGGGTAATGATTAAAAATATTTTACAGGGAGACATTTAAAGGCTTGAAAGAATATTGAATAAATTTGTATATCATCAGCAGGGAAGTAACAACAGGGGAAGAACAACACACTTTGTTTTCAAATGTGATTAAGTTGAGGTAGGTTTTTAAATTTCTTTGACTACTTGGTAAATGCTAAAGACATTAAATAAAATCTGTCTGACAAATCAAGAAATGTTAATTTTAACAATTTTTTGGATTAAGTTCGATTTTAACAATTTTTTATTTTCCTCATTCTAATCCTAACCCTGTTATTAGAAATGCTTGTAGTGCAACGGTTATCATTGTAGGAAATGTACTTGGTTAATTGAGTTCAAATCTTGAATGAGGTTGTCTGCATTTCACAATGTGCAAATACCCCCCGAGAAAGGTACAAATCCAACTGTTCTCCTTCTAGATAGGGGTAAATAGGAGGGCAGACTGGGTTCTTTAACTGTGATATGGCAACCAGTTGTGGAGAAGGAAAGCTCTAAATTCAAACCAGCTGTAGACCTGGATAGAAAAGAGCTCTACTAGGATATTCAAGTCTAGGGCTCAAATATCCTAGTAGAGCCCAAGACATGTTAGATAATGCCTTCACGACCAAATCATGTTACATGACCAGTGAGAGATATGCAATAACGATTATTGTTTTTTTTCATCACATTCATAAATTAGGTACCTTCATAATAATAATAATGATAAAAATATTTAACATCTATTTTGAATTAAATGATAATTGCTACATATATCATATAAGAGTGTAATGGGGGGAGGGGGCAATGTGATTGAATCGGTTTAGAATCTAGAGCAGCATTTTCCAACCTTTTTATACTTGTGGAACCCTTAAAATAGTTTTCCTATCTAAGAGAAGCCTGTTTTAAAATCATTATATACAATTATTGATATCTGACATGCATAAGCCTATTTATTAGTTTTTCACCGAAACTCTAACGACCTTTTTATGCAGAGAAGAGCAGATAAGAAACAGATCTAGATGGATATGATCATGGCCTAAGTAAAATTTACTGTAGACTTTAACACATAAAAAAATGTAATTGCCATGTGTACAAGTGGGTGCACTAAGAATATAATCTAGGAGACAAAAAGCCACAGTAAAAAAGGTTGAGAACCACGGGATTATCACAGTAAATAAAGGATTTTAGATATCTATATCTTGAAAATTATTTAAATTAGATATTTATTGTCTTTGATAACGTTGACATAAATGTCAATATCACAGGAGAAATAGAAAGAACATTTGTGTTCCATTATACTCAAGCACCAAGTGATCCCCTAAGAAGATTGGAAAATTCCTTAAATTCTTAGGCAATTGTTCAAGAATCCTGTCGATGGGCCCAGGATTGCAAACATTAAATATCCACCTGTCATTATTCTCAGGGGCATCTTTAATGCGGGGACCACAAACGTGTGTCTTTCGACTAGACTCAGGTCCAGCTCACAAGAACAAAGCAATCTGGAAATGGTCTGAGGAGAATCAACAGATATTTGCTCCTTGAGCCCCCCCACACACACTCTGCACATTATTCCAACTTAGATTATTATGTATTGGTTATTGTTGAAAGAGAAAACAAGTATCCTCACAGCACTCTTGAATTCATTAAGAATGTCCATTTGTATATCAACTTTTGTATAACATTTTATATCAATAAAGTTTTCATGTTAAAAAAAATTGCATTATTATCAACATAAATTTTCTATAATGTCCAGTGATATACAGTAGGGTTTTATTATTTGAAGCAATTAGGTTCCAATAATCCCTGCTCTCAAACCATATACATTCCACCGGGAAATCAATACCTTATTTTTAAAACAAAAAACACAATTGAACTGTGTGCAAAAAAAACAAAAAACAAAACAAAAACTCTTAAGAAACAACAACACAAAAAATGTAAATATGAATGTACAATGAACGTGATTCCCTAACGTATGGGCATCAAATAACTCTAGATGGGTTGATGTGCCATTAAAATCAATCAATTTGAATTCATTTGTCAATGGCATATAATTTTTTTCTTTAATTCCTTTATTCTTACATGCTGCTGCTGCTGCTGCTGCTGCTAATAATAAATAATACCAACGCTGCTTACTGCATGCAAAGCCCTTAAAATTCTGGGAGTCTAATTTGACATGAAGATATTGGGGAAGGGGGAGAGAGAGACAAACAAATCCAACATGTATGTTCTATAACAAAAAATGCTTGATTCCCTCATAATTCCCCTTTAGAGATGCCTCAGGTGCCGAGTAATAAACATAACCCAGGCAACAGGTGTTGCCTAGTGGGGAAAGCCCCCTGGGACCAGGTTAGTCGACCAGAAGGTTCCCTTTTCAATAGTTACTACACCGAGGTGTAAGGGAGGGCACTACTCCTTTCTCTGGATTGCTCCACTTTACCCTCGATATGTACCTTATATTGTTGAGTGTTCAGCAAAGAGGAATTAAGTACCATTTTTTGAGTCTTTGGTATGACTCAATCTGGGATTGAACTCTGGTCTTCCTGACCATTGGCGAACACTCTAACTACTAGGAACTCACCCTGCATGAATGCCACATGGGCCTGTAGAGACCAGAATATTCTAGAAAGTCTTATATCATCAGTTACTCATTTGAATTGAAACAATTCAGTTTGAAGAATTATGGGGTCTTTAAAATTCATATCCCATCTTCAAGTTTGAATTAAAGCAAATATTAACATTTTGATAGAGTAACTGATATTTTACCCTGTTAGATGAAAGTTTGTCAATACTGAAAGGTCTTGGTGAGCAATATGTGGAATATGATGGATTTGATCTGTAAGCAATATCTCATCAACTGAAAGTGATCTCAACACACGCATAAATAAAACAAGAACTATTACTGACAGGTAAATTCGTTCTCTCTGATAAAATAAAACAAGAATTTTTTCAAGCTGTAGCCATGTCAGTACTATTGTATGGTAGCACTATCTGGGACTTAAATGAAATGCCAGGAGAAAAAGCTCAGTGAGAACTACACAAAAATTCTGTATTCTCCCTTGAAAAAATCCTGGAAGCAGCACCCTACAAAACGACTGTATGGCCACTTACCTCTCATCTCAAAAGCCATCCAAGTAAGACAAGCAATACAAACTGGACATTGCTGGAGAACAAAGGATAAATTCATAAGCAATGTTCTCCTATGGACTCCTATGCATGGACACACCAGTGTTGGCCAACCAGCAAGAACTCACATTCATCAACTCTGAGCAGACACAGGATACCGTCTAGAGGACTTGCTAAGAGCGATGATTAATAGAGATTGATAGTAAGAGAGTATCGAAGAAATCACAGAACATCTTTAAGGTGTAAGAGATTATTTTTCAAGTTCTTCGTTTAGCCTGGGCTCCAAAAAATACAACCCAGGTGAGAAAATTGTTAGTGATGTAAGAGTTTGTATCAAATGATTAATGCTTAAATAACCAGAAAAAAAAACAATCAATAGAAAAACTCCAAAAAATTCATTGGAAATTCTTTAAAAAAGAAAAAAAAAGAAAAAGAAATTAGTGCTGCATTTGGTTTTATCATAGTTAACAATGATCAAGTTTTTTTTTTGTTCTCTAAACAGTTTTGGCCATTTGTCGGACCAAATGTTGTATATATCACTTAAGTACATTTCTTACAATTTCTTTGATTTTTTTTTAAATAAAAAGTTAATTTTCTTCTAAATCAAAGATTGGCCTAATGAGTAGGGTGTTTGCTAATGGTCCAGGAGACCGGGGTTCAATCCTAGGTCGAGTCATACCAAAGACTCAAAAAATGGTACTTGACTCCGCTATTCAGCATTATAAGGTAAGCATCAAGGGTAAAGTGGAGCAATTCAGGGAATGGAGAAGTGTCCTCCCCTACACCTTGATGTAGTAGCTATTGAAAAGGGAGCCTTCAGGTCACCTTTGACTAAGGTCACCAACTTTACTTACACCGAGGTGTAGGGGAGGGTGTTACTCCTTTCCCTGAATTACTCCACTTAACCCTTGATCTGTACCTTTTTCGAGTCTTTGGAATGACTCAACCTGGGATTGAAACCCGGTCTCCTGGACCATTAGCAAACACTCTAGCCTCTAGGCCAATGTACATCCTTTCCTTTATATATATATATATATATATATATATATATATATATATATATATATATATATATATATATATATATATATATATATATATATATATATATATATATATATATATATATATATATATATATATATATATATATATATATATATATATATATATATATATATATATATATATATATATATATATATATATATATATATATGCAATTTTACTTTTAGTTACAGAGTTTAAATGTTGAACAGTTTGGTTGTAAATAATACCTAATAATAACTGTTTTGGTTGTTTAATGTTCCAGCAAAAAATAATAAAATACTGGTATCTTTGGTTTTGAAAAAAATTAACTTTTTATAAAAAAATTTGTCTGGGTATGCTCATTTATAGACAAGTGTACACACATACGAACACACACACATATATATACATATATATTGAATAAAGAAAAACGGACCACAGACCTGAAAGGTCGGTTGGTTGGTTAGTTGGGTTTTTATGGCATATCAACCTTATCTGAAAAGGCTTTTCTCCTGTGCGTGTCAACACATATGTGTCTGCAGGTTGTAATTACAAGAGAAATATGAGATATTTTACAAAAGTAAGGTTTTCTCTTCCATTTATATGTATTTTTCTTTCTATTTTTCTTCATACAATATATCTGTCGGATTAAACTTCATACCTTACTTATATATATATATATATATAAAGAGAGAGAGAGAGAAATAGTATTATGTCCATAATCTGGTATATAGCAGTTAAAGTCTTCTTTCTCTTTCTCTCTCTTTCACATACACACGTTCCTTTCATATCCAAATAGACATTTCTTAAGTCTTCTGATTTAAGGGTTCTAAACTTTCATGCCAGTCTTTCTTTTCTTGATGTGTTGACAGATGATGTTTCAAAGACATCATCTGAGAGAACTTGCAATTGCATATTGTACAGCAATATGAATTCTCTCCTGATTGAAGGCATACATGTCCCCTGAAGTCAGGAAGTCTTTGGAATTCTTGGTCACACACTTGGCACTGAAATGGATTGACTTCAGCATGCTTTTTGAGGTGTGTCTGCAGACGGCTAAAAGTTGCAAACTTCTCGCTGCATATTTCGCACTGGAAAGGTTTCTCCCCCGTGTGAATATGCATATGCACACGCAGGTTAGTGTTCCTAGAAAATACCTTGTGGCACACCCCACAAGAGAAGGGTTTATAACCTGTGTGTGTCCCCATGTGAGCTTGAAGGTCTGTGTTGCGAAAGAAATGTCGGAAACATCTAGTGCAACGGAAAGGTCGCTCACCTGTATGTGTCCGTGTGTGCACTTGCAGGTGACTGCTTGTAATAAAATTCTTACCACAGATTTTGCACTTGAATGGCCTCTCACCGGTGTGCGTTCGTGTGTGCATCTGAAGATTTGTGTTTGTAGAAAAAGCCTTGCCACAGATCTGACACTGAAATGGGCGTTCACCAGTGTGTGTCCGCAAGTGCGTTTGCATGTTGGTTTTACTGGTGAAGGCTTTGTTGCAAATTCTACAGAGGAAGGGTCGTTCGCCTGTGTGTATCCGTGCATGTATTAGTAGGTTGGACTTGCGTGAAAAATACTTCATGCAAACTTTGCACTTAAATGGTTTCTTACCAGTGTGCATCTCTATATGTACTTGGAGGTCAGTGTTACGGACAAAGTCCTTCTTGCAAATGTTGCATTGAAACGCCCTCACTCCAGAGTGGATTTTTGCGTGCGTTTGGAGGTTTGTACTGCGGGTGAAGTTTTTTTTGCAGACAGGACACTGGAAAGGTTTCTCCCCGGTATGTGTCCGAACATGTGTCTGCAGATTAGTGTTGCGTGCAAACTCGCGGCCACAGATCTGGCAATGAAAAGGCTTTTCACCCGTGTGCGTACGCATATGTGTCTGCAGGTTGGAATTACGAGAGAAATATTTATGACATATTTTACAAAAGTAAGGTTTTTCTGTTGGAAGATTGTTAATTTGTGAAATGAATTCAGAATCGATTTCAAGAGTCTTTGACTCTTTATTGAGTTCTTCTTCCTTTGAACTGTCCAAGATTTCCTCATCTTCATTTTCTCCTTCTTTCCTTTCATCATCATCATGAATTCTCATATGCCTCTGTAATCGGATATGGGCAATGAAGTTTTTTTGACAGATTGGGCACTGGAAAGGACGTTCACCTGTGGAGAAAAAAAAATGGACTTAATTCTGAATACAGAAAAGTATTCACAATGATTGTGACGATGTAAAGAGCAGTGGTAATGATTTTAACTTAAAAAAAAAAGCCAGAGCATTTAGTTATGGAAATTTCCAAAAGTTATTAATTTCGTAATAAGTTTTGAATTGACTAACCTGTGTGTATTCGGAGATGCATCTGAAAATTAGTGTTTCGAGCAAATCCTTTTTGGCAAATGGAACAGAAAAATGGTTTCTCTCCTGTGTGAATTCTCAGATGGGATTGAAGGTTTGTATTACGTGAGAATTTCTTGCCACAAACTTTGCAATGAAATGGCCGCTCGCCTGTGTGTGTGAACATGTGGGCATGGAGGTTAGTTTTGCGGGTGAAACTTTTGCCACACATTTGGCAGGGAAATGGTCTCGTCACTGGCAAATGGTCATCCATATTCTTGCAGAGAAAATTTTCATGCATCAGAATTCAGGTTCCATCAAAAATTGTCTTCAATTAGAAAAATCTGGAAGCAGAAATCAAGAGAAATTCCTGAGATGCTATTTTTTGTCGTAACCTTACCAGAAGAATAATGTAAAAACTTTTCAAAGGGGTCCACATACCCCCCCCGGGGGGGGGGGTGAATAAAAGTACAAGGATCCACAGGGGGTAAATTTACAAGTTTGCATTCATAAATCTCCTTATAATAGGAGAACAAAAATTGGTGGATCATGTCGACAAGTTGCAGATGTTTGTTTTGTTGTTTAATGGCATATCAACCTTCTGGGGTTATTTAATGCCAAAGCCATCCTTCTAGAAGAACAGTAGTGGTACTATTTAACCCGTAGTTGGGGGGGGGATAAGGGGTTCATACCTTTCCCAAGAGTATTCGTCTGAAAGTGAACGGAATAGCATGACTGGAGTTTGAACTCGTTTACTACGATTATGCAGTCCATTGCGTTAACCATTACACCACGAGGACACCCACTTGCTTGCCAAATGTCTTCCACTTAACAGAATACATGATTGGATTTGATGGCCACTAGAGATGTGGTGTTCATAAGATTCATTCAAAACATACAAGTCTTTTAAATGAATCATCCAATTGTTAATGATACATGAATCATATTTTCACTAAAAAAAAAAAACACCCCAAAAAACAAAAACCCAATTATATTTTAAATGAATGATTTTATAAAATACTATATTCTAAAATATCTCTTTTTATAAATAGGTTATGAGATGATATATCTGATTGAAGAGATCAGAATTGTTAAGTCAGTTTCAGTATTGCCTGGGATTTTTTGGTGTGCGTTTTATTATATGATTCAATATTTCATTTATAAGAACTTTTGAGTATTTTGTAAAAGTTTTAAATCTTAAAACCAAAAACATTTTTTTAAATAAATCAACCACCACTGAATCGATCCTTCCCATTAAAAAATAATTTGAGAATTAAAAGATGCATTTGAATTTATAGTTTACGGATTCTTTTCTCATACAAATTGTATGAAACATTGAAAAATCAATTATGTTTTGTAATTTAATATTCAATTCATTTATTTGGGAGTGAGTGGAAATTAATTTTCATTACAAGGGATGGGGCATCAAGTATAAAGTTTGAGAAGCCCTGGTGTAAAGAGATAAAAAAATGGACATTACCAGAGTTAAGCAATGTCAAACTTGATCATCACATAGATGAGTCACTATGAAAAAAATACCAAAGTAACTGGAGTACTTGTAAAAAACTTTGTCAAGTTTAGTAAATAATAGAAAGATACAATTAAAAAAAAAGAAAGTTTTTTATTATGATAAATACAAGGGTCTTTCAATAAATAATAATTTTTTGACTGAGGAACGACCTATTACATATATGAGAGTCTTTCAATAAATAAGAATTTTTGACAAAGGAACGACCTATTACATATACGAGGGTCTTTCAAAAATTAGGGGTGTTTTTTTTTTTTAAATCATATTAAATTGATTTTCAGATTTTTTTTTCATAAATCTAAATTCTGCATTGTTTGGAATTGGTTTATAGTAAAAATCATTTCAATTCTGCAAAAATATTCGTTTTGAGGCTATTCAAAATGGTGGCAAATCAAACAGAGTACTCCATGCTTGAACAGAAGTCTGTCATCAAATTTTTGTTGACTGAGAAGTACAAACCATGTGAAATTCATAGAAGAATGTGTAAAGTGTATGGAGAAGCATGTTTTAGAGAAAAAAAAGAAAAAAATTTAATCAATAGGCTAAACACGGGTTTTCTATGAATCTGAGTCTATGGAATAGAAGTACACACTCCGGTAAAGAAAAAGTTTCAGGTGAAACAGTCAGTAAAGGAGGTCATGCTGATAATTTTGTGGGACATGAAAGGACCCATGATTATTGATTTCCTCGAAAAAGGTGCAACTATTAACAGTGCTTCTTATTGCCAACTGCTTTTGCAAAATTTATCTGATTTATTGAATGAATTTCGTGATTGAGTTTTATTGATAAATGTTTGATTTAGTTATATACGCGTATCAGCTGAATAATTAAAACTAATTGTGTAAATTCAACATTTTTTGTAAATTCATCAAATAAAAACATCTTAATTATGTTTTTATAGCTACAATGGTAAAAGAATTCATTGGAAATGATTTTCCCTATGGAAGAGCATTACTGCCAAAATTTTAAATTTACACCTAAGTTTTAATTTTTCTTTATTGAAAAGAAAATAGTCAAAAATAAAAATAACATCATACAAGAAAATGTTAAAGTTTTTTTGTTCCTGGGCAGAAAATGTTATTTTCCCATTTTGCTTCTGTCTAAAGTAAATAGAAAAGACCAATCTTTTTCTTCAAAATTTACTTTTGTGGCCTGGGTACAGAGATTTTCCAGAACATTCTAAAATGTGTCCCTGTTGTGAAAGAGCTCAAGTGATGGACTGAAACGTCAAAGTAAACAAGTCTGAACTCCAGTTGTGTTACTACACTCACTTTTAGACTAATGCCCCTTGGAAAAGGTATGAAACCCCCTTTATCCTCCCTAGCTATTTGTTGAATAGTATCACTGCTGTTCTTCTACAAAAATGGCTTTGGAATTAAATAACCCATGATGGTTGATATGCCATTAAACAAAAAAAAAAAACAATACAAAACCTAAACCAAAGATCTTGTGTAAATGAAAACAGGCAAATTTGCCTATTTTATGAAAGAAATATCAATCGTTTTCAAATGATCTGTTTTGATGATCAATATTTATATTTTTTTTTATTGGTGATCAAATCAATTATGCCATAATTATTATGGTATCATAAAGTTCTAAATAAAAAAAACAAACAAAAACAACAACAAAAAATTTTTTTTTTTTAAATTGTAAACAGAACCCTCAACAAAGGCAACAAAAATAAGTGAAGACTTCTAATCCGCCAATGAAAAACAACTAATCCCACATCAAATCAATGGGGGAGTAGGTGGGTGGTATCAAACCATGATAATTATGGACTTGGTTCAAAACTCACATAATTACAAATCTTTTTCAAAAGGACTTCACTTTAATTTTTGCTTTAAAGGATTCCAGAGATGTAATTCTCAGAACTTGGCAAAAAAAAAAAAAAGGGTAACTTTTAAGATATTCACAAAGTTTACAAATTAATATCTCAATTATTTTTAAACCGAGAAAGCAACATTACATATCATTTTAAACTTACTACCCATATTTTTTTGAAATAATCCCTTTTCTAGCTTATTTGACTTATGAATCATGTTTTTTTTTGTTTTTTTTATTTACAAAATAATTAGTCTGGTTTTTGGCATGATATGTACAAAATTTAATTGTAGAAAACAAATAGGAACTTGGACTTCAAAGATTTTTATGAATGAAGGTATAATATCTAAAACCCTAAATCAAAGGAAAAAGGAATATTTTTGAATTACCTCCCTTAACTGATAAATCTATATGAAGTTATAAATTGCTACGGTGAGTCAAAAGTTTTGCAATATTTTCGTAATGTAAGACAATTCTGGAGATCTAGATGCTTTTGGTGATGTTGTGAAGTTGATGAACCACACTGAAATGTGAGACGCTGAATTCGCCTGATACTCTTCAAGAGCTACTCGCCAGATTTGGCTTAGAACCCACATTTTAAACCTAACTGACCTTGCTTAATTGTTGAAGATCTTGCCACCCGAGCAAAATTTCTTGAACCCTCTGCTTACTGTTCAGTGATCAACTTCACTTTTTGCACAACAAATGTCTTTGGTTGTTTCCGCAGAGGCATTATAGCCAAGTTTGAACTCATAAAGCCAAAGTTCCCAAATTCGACTCCATTGCATGTTCATCCGTGCGGCTTTCAAAATCACACATCAACTAACATGATACAACTAACCACAGTAGGTACCTTCCGTGGCTTAAACTGCTTTTAATCATGTGATATACATCCCACAAATTTGCATGCTTCTAAAATATTGCAAAACTTTTCACTCACCCTAGTATTTTAAAATTCTTCTGAAAACTTTAAGTTGAAATTAAAATGGACTTTAAAAATGTAATATTTTTAAAATGTTTGATAAATTTCTTTTTCAATTTTTGTCTTTTAAACAAAAAACAAAACAAAACAAAAAAAAGACTTATCCTGTAATCTGGTTATAGGGGCACTACTCCTGTGTCTTGGGCAAGAATAGACTAGCACAGCCCATCCCTCTCCAGGTATGGTTTAAATTCAAAGTTTTCTTTCTCCGAGACAAGTTGCCATACTAAGGTTTAAGAGCACAGTTCGATCTACTATTTACCCAAAGCTGGAGGGAAAAGGAGTATCAGGGTCGAGTGATGGCATAGACAGACTATATGTTTCATGAAAACAAGGAAGAAGAGCACTTGCCAGTATTGAAGATTGTGTAGCTGCAATAATTCAGGGACTTGAGGAATACACATAACAGACTAAAGAAAGACTAATTACAACAGCAATATCAAGAGAAACAAAAAGAGGAAGAAAAATAACCAAATGGAGATTTCAAGTGACAAATTAAAGAAATTACACACAAAATGACCTGGACATTGGTAAGAAGAGGACACCTGAAAAGAGAAAGTGAATCTCTTTTAATCGCAGCACAAAATGATGCTACAAGAATCAATCATGTCAAAGCAAAAATTAATTATAAGCAGAAGAATAACAAGTGTAGGCTAAGTGGTAAGAGATGAAAGGCACGACTGGGTGGGGAAGGTGGGAATTGTGAAAGAGAGTAAAATTTGACCATGGTTTATGCACACACCAGAATATCTGTTCTCAAAAATGAGATACATAAAATTCTATGGGATTTTGAGATATGATCTTAGCCAGAAGGCCAGACCTAGAATTGACTAACAAGAAAAAAAAAGAACTGTTTGTCTAGCAGATTTTGTCATCCTAGATTGACAAATATCTGAATCTTGCAGAAAAACCTGCGGAACATCAAGTTGATAGTGATGCTAATTGTAACTGGAGCACTGGGAACAAACCTGAAATGCCTGGAAAAGACTGAGGGAATTGGTTTGGTTTGGTATCTCAACCATTTTAGGTTATTTAATCCCAAACCCTCTTTATATATATATATATATATATATATATATATATATATATATATATATATATTAAATATATGATTTCTAAACACATTTTGTAGATAACATTTTTAAATAAGCCTGAGCACATTTTTTTTACACATAGTTTAATGGTTTTACTTATTTCTATCGAATACGAATAATTTTATTTACTATTAATCACTAAAAATTTAATTAAACAGTCATTTCTTTACACACAGTTAAATGTAAAAACAGTTCTATTTCTAACAATTGAATTTAGCATAACATATCACTCAATAAGTCCCAGGCCTGACATATAGATGGCGCCACTAATAAAAAAACCATATGATTTTTACAAAGTACTAACCTTCAAATGGCACATGTCAAAATTTTGAGCCCAATCAGATTATTAGTTTACAAATTACAGTTATTTAAGTGAAGCTACTGTTGCTAATTTTCAAAACAATGGAAAAATCTGAATTTTGTGTGTTGATAAAGCATTGCTTTCTGATGGGAAAAAATACTGTTCAAGCAAAGCAATAGCTTGATAAGTGTTATTTGAACTCTGCTCCATCAGAAACAACAGTTAAGAGGTGGTATACTGACTTTAAACGTGGTCGTACAGACACAAATGATGCTGAATGCTCAGGTCACCCAAATTCGGCAGTTGTCTCAGAAAACACCAAAAAACTCCATAAACTTGTTTTAGCCGATTATAAATCATGTCGAGTGAGATAACAGAGGAGCTGAAGATATCAGAAGGCAATGTATTCACCATTTTGCTTGAACATTTGTCATTGAGAAAGCTGTGTTCAAAGTGGGTACTGTGTTTGCTCACAGTCGATCAAAAACAATAACACATCAATGATTCAGAGCGTTGTTTGCAACTGTTTCAACGCAATATGTAGAGTTTTTATGTAAATATGTGACAATGGATGAAACAGGGATCCACAACTTCACTCCAGAGTCAAATCAGCAGTTAGCTGAGGGGACAACAACAGGTGAAAGCCATCCAAAGCGACTAAAGATGGTTTTGGTCTCCATATTTTGAGATGCACAAGGTATTTTGTTCATCGACTGTCTTGAGAAAGGAAGAACCATCAATCGCAAATATTATATATTACATATTATATTATTGGAGCGTTTGAAGGAAGAAATCACCAAAACACAGCCACAAATGAAAAAGAAGAAAATACTCTTTCACCAAGACAATGCATCATGTCACGAATCAATCGCAACGATAGCGAAACTATATGAATTGCACTTCGAATTGCTTCTGTACATACCCTATTTTCCAGATCTAGCCCCTAGCAACTACTGGCTGTTTGCAGACCTAAAAAGAATGCTCCAGGGAAAGATATTTGGCTCCAATGAAGAAGTGATATCGAAAACTGAGGCCAAAGACAAATCGTTCTACAAAAAAGGCATCAAAATGTTAGAGAAGTGTTGGAATCAGTGTATCACCCTAGAAGGAGACTATGTTGATGAATAAAATCGAATTTTGCTAAAAAGTTGTTGCTTTATTAGTTAGGCCTGAAACTAATTGAGTGATGTTTGGTTTGGTTAGGTTTCTTTGTTTAATGGCATATCAACCTTTGTAGGTTATTTAATGCCAATGCTATTTTCCTAGAAGAACAACAGTGGTACTATTTAACCCATAGCTGGGAGGATAAGGGGGTTCATACCTTTCCCAAGGGTATTCGCCCAAAAGTGAACGTAATAGCGCGACTGGAGTCGTACTACAATTCCGCAGTCCATCGCTTTAACCATTATGCCACGAGGACCCCCCCTATTGAGTGATGTGTTAATTTGTTTGTTTGGTTGGTTGGGTTTTATGACATGTCAACCTTTGTAGGTTATTTAATGCCAAATCCATTTCTATTTCAAATAATTCAGTTTAGCATAAGCATGCAGTTTAAATGTAAGTACAGTTTAATAGTGAAAAACATTTCTATTTCAAGCTATTCAGTTTAGTCAAACAATTCAGTTTAGCATAAGTATGCTGTTAGTTCTATTTAACACATAGATAGGGCCCTATCAGGTGCTACCACACTGGGCCACAGTGGACTTGGGAACAATGGCAATGAAGGGGTGCTCCGCATTCCCCAAAGCCCCAGCATTACGGGAACCTCAGATTGTTTAGTGTCATATCCAGGACATCCGTTGTGGTGAGGGGGTCTTACCCATCTGCAGAGGTGCAGTCAGTGTATTCTACAGCCCCAGCCAACTGGGCAATATTCAGAGTTAAATGTCAAAACAGTTTTATTTCACATAATTCAGTTTAGCATAAGTACACAGTTTAGACATCAAAACAGTTCTCTTTTGAGCATTAGTACACAGTTTAAATGTCAAAACAGTTCTATTTTAAACAATTCTGTTTAGCATAAATACGCAGTTTAAATGCAAAAATCAGTATAGCAAAGGAAGCATGGTTTAGTTCTATTTAATCCGTAAATAGGACCCTTATCAAGTGCTTCCACTTCGGGCCAGAGTGGACCTGAGAGTGATGGCAAAGAAGTGGTGCTCCACATTCCCCAAAGCTCCAGCATTACTGGAACCTCACCATCAGATTGTTTAGTGTCACATCAGGACACTCGTTGGTGGTGGGGGGTCTTACCCTTCTGCAGAGGTGCAGTCGGTGTATTTTAAAGCCCCAGCTGACTGAGAAAGATGTGTTTAGTACACAGTTTAAATGTCAAACAGTTCTATTTGACCCATTGATAGGACCCTTATCATGTGCTACCACTCCGGGTCAGAGTGGATGTGAGAGCGATCGCAATGAAGGAATACTCCACATTCCCTAAAGCTCCAGCATCACTGGAGCTTCACCATCAGATTATTTAGTGTCATATCAAGGACATTCATTGGAGTGGGGCTTACCTCTTTGCTGAGATGTAGTCAGTGTATTCTACAGACCCCACCCCACAACCCACTGGGCCATGAGAGAAATGGAGATCTGAGGAAGAATGAAGACTATCTTGAGTACAGCACTGTTGAAAACAGAATACTTAGAAGAGTCCTGGAGACCTGAAGAAACTTGCTGTCACTTGGACCTCAGTGGAAACCCACCCAAGATTAAAATAACCTGAATGAATTTTGCTTTAAATTCTATTGTTGTAAAATTAATCAAATTTAAAGATTCTTTTTTAGCATTTTATATTTTTAGTTTCATAAAACAATTTTTGATTTTAGTGCAGAATAATTCACAATGAAAATGTACTTGAATTTCGTTTTTAGGTACAAAAAATTATCCAGACACCAAAGATTTACAGAATTAGAATAATTTGACTATTTTTTTTTTAATGTTTTTATTTTGACTGAAAAGTCAGCCATAAATGAACACCTAATTGGTTAGAAGAGAGAAAACTAAAGAAATATGGCCGATATCCAGATTGTAGCTATTTAAGATGTAGTTTTGAGACTTGACCACCCACCATCCAGGACAAAAAAAAAGAAGAAAAAATAAGAAGTAAATAATTGAAACTTACTCTTATCTAGATAGTGAATGTAAGTATTATATTTCAATATTTTAAAACCAAAATAAAATGTAAATTTTCATGGGCGGGCTATTTTGTATAAACACCTAAGATTTAAAAAAATTGTCTCCTAAACAAACATCTGACTTTAAACAAATAACAAATTCCCAGTTGTATTATTGTTGATTATACTCAAGCTATCAACATAAGCATAGAAATAACTACATAATATATTTCCATGGATAAGAAGATGAACATTGCATTTTTCATGGTAATGGAGTTATTTGAGAGTGGTAGACTGATTTCTTTAACTCTGGTAAGGCAACCAATCAAGGAGAAGGAAAATGGAATTTAAATCAGCTTTACTCAACTTAAAAATTTACCTTGTGTCACAAGCTGCTCATGTTGGAGGGGTTGGGTAAATATATACAGTAAGCTTTGATCTTAAACCTATAACCCATTTCTGGAACATTTTAGGATGTAAATATTCAAACACAGTTCAAATTCCAGGAATAATTATTCAATATTGCCCAGGTTTCAAACTCACTGCACAGCCCAACACGATAGCCACAAAGACTCGCCCTGTAAATATTTCTTGCATTCAGTTATAAGATAACAAGTATTCCTATCTAATATAATTTTGACACATTGGAGTAAACAAATTCAAACTCTAGTCATGTTATTTACATTCATTTTCAGACTTGGGAAAAGCATGAAAACCCCATTATTCTCCCCCCCCCACAGCTATGGGTTAAATAGTACCAATACTGTTCTTCTTGGCTCAGTCAAATGGGATGGGGGGGTGTAGAATACACTGACTGCATCTCTGCAGACGGGGGAAGACACCCTCCACAACGAATGACTTAGATATGACACTAAACAATGTGATAATGAGGTTTCAGTAATACAGGAGCTTTGGGGAATGCAGAGTAGCCCTTCATTGCCATCATTCCCAGGTCCACTCTGACCTGGAGTGATAGCACCTGATAGGGTCCTATCAATAGAATTGTTTGGCATTCAAACTGCATACTTATGCTAAACTGAATTGTTTGAAATAAAACTATTTGATCATTAAACTGTGTGTAAACAAATGACTGATGTTTAATTGAATTGTCAGTGATACATAGCAATACTTGAAAACTATGTGCAAACAAATGATTAATAGAAAATAGAATGATTCGTATTAGATAGAAATAAGAGAAAACATTTAACTGTGGGGAAAAATGAGCTCAGGTTTGTTATAAAAATGTTATCTACAAAACGTATTTAGGAATCATATTTAATATATATATATGAGGATTTGGCATTAAATAACCAAAAATGGTTGATCTGTAATAAAACCAAACCAAACCAAATGTCCTTCTGTAAAGATGGTTTTGGCATTAAATAACCCACAGAGGTTGATATGCCATTAAACAAAAAAAAAAAAAACATACCAAATCTATCTAATAATAATTCCTTTTTTAAAATTTTATTTTCATGGGTAAAAGGATTTGAAACATTTCTTGTTTAGTCAACAAAAAACCCAATGTTTGTTGTCGAGTCAACAGAACTTTTCTCGTTCCCCAATGAGAACTGCATTGGAATAATAAGAGCTAAAAAGTTCGACTCTATGTTACTCTAACCTTACTATTAACGTCGACTGGGGAGGAAAAACAACTTTTATCAACATAAATACAGATATTTATAAGTTTTTTTTAAGAGACAGTATTGAATATAAAAACAAGAAGGAAGATTTTAAGGGATTTAAAAAAACAAAACAAAACTTTCGACCCAAAACAGGATTCTTTCCTGAAAACTTGAAGTATCAATTAATTTTTTTTTTTACTATATTTAGCCCAGTTTTCCACAAAAAGATCAAGTATATATATATATATATATATATTTGAAATCTTAAAAGACCTATTAAAAATATATATTATTGTCATTAAAGCTACTTAAACCTTCAAGTAATAAAATTTAAAATAAGACTCAAAAGGTTAAAAAAAGATAATTAAATAAAACTAAGACAATAAGAAAAATGTAAATTTAAATTTACTCGATTTTTTTCTCTGCTTGTAAAAAAATTTCAGAAGGAAAAAAACTTTTAAATTCTGTCAAAAGTTTTAAATAAAAATATTTCCTTTTCTATTAAGAAAAAGACGAAAACTTGTAAAATAAGGAGATTAGAAAAAAAAAAAAAAAAAAAAAAAAAAAAAAAAAGCAGACGGGGTTAAGTTTTATTTATTTAATTTTAGTTTATGATCTTCGCGTAAATCAAATAATAAAATTAAAAGTTTCCAGAAAAGAAAGAAAAAAACTTATTCGTATAAAAATCTCCCTAAATTTTGTTTTTTTTATAAAGTCCCCCAAACTTTTTTTTCCTGCTTCATCATTCTTTAAAATTTCCAACTTATCTGGATTTATCATTTTAAAATTAAAATTAAAGACTTTAAAAAATATTTAAAAATCATTTTCGTAAGTCGATAATTACAAAGTTCGTAACATCATTCATAGAATTTCAAATTATAATTAAATGAGGGTAATTACAAAAAAAAGAAAAAAAGAGAAGCCCCCCCCCCAATAACAGATAAAAATCGGAATTAATTATAGAAATAAAGAAATGTTTCTTCCCATTTCTTTTTGGATCTGAAAAGGTTTTTTAAAAACAAACTTTTTAGGAACTTAAATAAGATGCATTTACTAACCAACATGGAAGAAGGGTAAAAGGAGAGTGGGAGTTAAGAGAAAGAAGGAGTAGGAGGAACTAGGTCAAGAGGTGTTTCGTGGGTTATTCACACACGACTTGTCACTGAGAGTTCATACATATATATATATATATATATACATATATATATATATAAATATATATATACATATATAAGTAAAATAAAGTTAATAAAAACGATAATATAAAAAGGGGGAAGTTTGAAGATAGAAAAAACTTATTAAACAAAGAAAAAACGGCTAAAAAAACGTACCTCAAATTCACTACTAAACAGGGAATGAATGTCAACATCTGCTGCTGCTGCTGCTGTTCCTGCTGCTGCTGATACTGCTGTTGCAGCTGCTGCTGTTGCGACTGCTGCTGCATGCCTACGTGCTGCTGCTGCTTCGTTCACGAACAGGACACTTGTGAGATGCCAATTCGCTTCCCATTGCGAAGTAGTCAGCCAGACAGTCGTCACCACCGAGCAATGGACGACAGACACGATGATTTTTTCTCGGTAACTCCACTTATCTGGTAGTAAGCATTTACCCAACCCCTGAGCTACTAGGAAGGACGTGACACAAGGTCAGTTTTTGAGTGGAGTAAATCTAGTTCCGTCTGTAGATTAGTTACTTAACTGAAGTAAAAGAACCTTGTCAGTCCTGTTATTTACCCATAGCAGGAGGCAAACAGATGGATTCATGCCTTCCTAATAGTATTAGCGCAGAGGAAAACACAAAATGGTTTTTTTTATCAGTTTGTAAAATCAAATAATAGCAAGTCTTCTTCGTAATTCCACTTCTCAGGATTTTTAAAGCAATATTTTGATTGGAATCATTTCAAGTTTTTTTCGGATTAATGATAATAATAGTAATAATAATAATAAAGACCAGACCTTATAACAATCAACAACAACAAAAAAAAAAGAAAAAAAAAGAAAGAGAACTTGCAAAATAGTCGACTTTGCTGTCCTGGCTGACCACAGAATAAAACTGAAAGAATGTGAAAAGAAGGATAAGTACCTCGACCTTGCTAGGGAATTGAAAAAACTATGGAACATGCAGGTGACAATTATACCAATTGTAATTGGTGCATTTGGCACAGTAACTAAAGGGTTACTAAAGGGACTGGAGGACTTGGAAGTTGGCGGACGAGTGGAGACCATCCAAACTACTACATTATTGAGAACGGCCAGAATACTGAGAAGAGTCCTGGAGACTTGAGGAGACTTGCCGTCACTCAAACTCCAGTGAAATCCATCAGCTAATGCTGACGTGAAAAACTCTTATGAGTAAATAATAATAATAATAATAATAATAATAATAATAATAATAATAAGAAGAAGAAGAAGAAGAAGAAGAAGAAGAAAAGAACTTGTCATCGATCGGGTTTTACCGTTGTAGCGGACCATCGAGAGGAAATAAAAGAAAGCGAAAAAATAGACAAATACTTGGATCTAGTCAGAGAGCTGAAAAGTTGTGGAACATGAGGCTGACGGTGATACCAATAGTAGTTGGTGCACTTGGTACGGTCCTCACAGGCGTGGAGGAACTGAAAATCGAAGAAAGAATCGAGATAGACCAAAGCGCTTTGAAGATCAGCTCGAATACTTTTACAAGAGTCTCGGAAACTTGAAGAGACTTGCTGTTTCTCAGACTTCAGTAAAAGACCACTTGTTAATCCTTTGAGCCCATTACACCGGTTTACCGGTGTTACTTTTATTTTCTCTTGTATCGAAACTCTGGTTTACTGGTATAGAGACCACGTTCAAACGATAGAAGGTAAATTTAGATGCTGGGGCTAAGGGCTCAAATAGTTAAAGCGGTCTGAACAAACTCGAATAATAATAATGATAAAACAACGCCAATCTCTTCTATTAGCAACATGAAATAACGCCATAAGGACCAACTAGGTTAAAGCAAAAATAGATAAAACGCAACAGAATAACAAGTGTAGGTTATGTAGTGTTATTAAGGAAACAATTAATTACATAATAAGTGAATGTTGCAAACTAGCTCAAAAGGAGTTGTTGTGGGTATATATAATTGTTTAGTGGATATGTTACTCTCCAATTTGTAGTGAGTGTGAGTGAGTTCCCGTCCGTATTACTTTTTGGTTTTGTTCCACTACAAATACAACACAAATTTTACAAGTACGTAAACAAATGGAATATGACAACAACGAACATTAAGAAACAAACAATTTAATAATCATAACAAACAAGATAAAAATAATTAGAAATACAACATTCATGTTATGTTTGTATGTAGAAACTACAGTTGTGGCTAGTTGAATGAAAATGGGATTGTTCGCCCGTGTGTGTGTGTGTGTTTACATGTTAATAAAGTCTATCAAATAAATGGGTCCATAGTTGGCCGAAGTAAGGAGGATAAAAATTTGGGCTTTACTTACATACATGGGTATGTGTGTGTGTATATAAGTGATGGACCGTAAGTCTGGGTCTTTGTTTTCATTAAATCTGCACGTGCGTTTTCTAATGATCCTGTCGACAACGTGTCGCATTGGTAAAAGAAGGTTGCATGCCTTTTCCTTTTAAGTCTTATGGCATGGCTCTCTGTTATCCGTTCACGACCTCTGGTAGTGGAAGGAATGAATTACCTGGTTGATTAAATTCTTCGTTATTTATACTTTTTGGGGTCACTTAAGTGGATCAAAAAATTGTTTTATTGCGGGTCCTAAAATTCAAGCGTGCAAACATTTCTTGACCATTCAGATTCGTATATTTACTAAAAGTTTTCTGTTAATTAGTTTCCGAGCCGGATTTTCTAGAATGTTCTTATTTTGTGTTTTTACCTGATTGGTTGAAAAATACAAAAATGTAACTTTAATGTTAATGCGATTTTAATCCGATTTTAATCCGAAATTTCTAGAATGTTCTTATGCTATAGGAGCTGGTTATTTTATAGCCAAAAAAAAGTGTATTCTATAGAGTATAAGAATAGACTCAACGAGGTGGGAAAGATGATCCACTAAGAATTATGCAAGAAATTGAAATTTGACTATTCTACCAAATGGTATGTGCACAAACCAGAATCCATCTACGAGAATGAGACGCATAAAGATCTCTCGGATTTTGAGATACAAACAGATGATTTAATCCCATCTAGAAGACCAGATCTAGTGATAATCCACAGCAACAACAACAACAAAAAAGAAAATCGGCAGTTTAGTGGACTTGAAGGAAATAGAAAAATAAAAAAATCAAATCAAATTAAAATGAAAATTTAAAAAATGCAGAAACTTCCCTGAAGCCCCTGACAGGAGGCACGGGCAGCGCATGCCCAAAGAAAAGGAACCGTTCTGACAAAAGAGAGACAGCCGCTCTCTTTCAGTAATGACCGGCGAATTGGAAACACCTGTAGCAGAAAGAATTCGAAACTTTTATTTAGTGCGGAAATTGTTTTGCCATTGGAATATTGAAATCATACATTTCATCCAATGAGAACGACCCATGCCATTCTTCCCGGGCACACCTCCCCGGGTACCATAAAAAGGCAGCGCTAACCATGCTCTCTCTCTCTCTCTCTCTCTCTCTCTCTCTCTCTCTCTCTCTCTCTCTCTCTCTCTCTTTTCTTTTCTCATTTCTCTTGGCTGGCAGCTAGGTAAGACCAGCCGATACGAGAGATAACATTTCTCTCTCCAACTCGGGACGAATCCAACAGCAGACAGGGACTATCCATCTCGAGAGAGCACACTTCAACAATTGTTCCTCTGCATACCTTAGGAGACCATTTCATGGTCAATTATTTCTCCCTCTTAAACCAAATGGACCCGATGCCTCTGGCTAAGCACTAAACTCCTGCATAACCATTTACAAGTGTTTTCTCATTCTCTTCAACTCACGGCATAAGGAAAACTTCCTCTCAAGCAGTCATTAAACGACTAGATTGAAAGCCATATGTATCTACGCGTTAATTATTTATTTTATTTCTATATAAATAACAAGAGGCAACAGAACGATACTACGTCACTTACCATTTATGCCAAAATGGTAATATCATCGGCCCTCTTGTTATACACCTATATCTTTCTTGCTGCTGTTGGAGGGCACGGTTCCGTTTTTATGCAGCACGTTGCTTAACCTTTCCACTTGTAGCAGCCGTCTCTGTTACCAGCAACCCACGACTAAAGACACCAAATAATGGACTTATCCAACCACGACAAAAATATCGAATTTGGATATATCGAATCCCGAAAACGATTAAGACATTTTAACGCCTTGTCTAGGAGACGCAACCATTTCATTTGGATTCAGGAACGACTTCCCACCCAAGAAATAGTCAAAATGTAAAAGATATCTTGGCCTCCTTTATTCTCTTCTTCAGCAATTCTTTTATAGCTTTCATAGACCAGAGGACTTCTAGCAAATTAAGATGGGGTAAAAAGAAACCAAAAAATGGAGTCAGATATAATAACACCCCAAAACCAAACGAATAACGAAAACAACCAGTAAAATATCTCACAGTCGCATGGACTTAACCGTCCCGGCCGACGATAGAAAGAAAATCAAAGAAAATAAAAAGGGTGGCAAATACTTTGACCCTGCCAGAAAACTAAGAAAAGTTATGGAACATGAAAGTAACAGTGATACCAACTGTAAGTGGAACACTTGGAACGAAGACTGGAAGAGCTGGAAATTAGAGAACGTACTGAGACTATCGAAACTACAGCATTGTTAAGATTAGCCAAAATACTAAGAAGATACCTAGAGACTCGAGGAGACTTGCTGTCACTCAGACTCCAGAGAAAGACCATCAGCGTTAGCTGGTGTAAATAACTCGCAAGGAACATAATATAAATAAATGTTGTTGTTGCTCTTCCATTTTGCATCTTATAGAACAGGACGTAAATTTTGACTCTGAGACATCATAGTGGAGATATCTTTTGATGGATAACATTTTCCGTTGTATGCAGTTTGGTTTGAGTAGGGCGATTTTCGGGGCATCATTGGTGTGGATGCGACCAAGGATACCGTTCGCTTTACATGATTCTTAGATCTCCGATGACCACAGTATAATATTGGTTTTCATACATTATATCCTGCTGATCACTATTTCTCGGTCTTGGTATTTAGTCAGCTTCTCTGTATAGCAATATCGCGCTTTTGGACAAATACCCGTGGCAAAGGTATGAAGCCCCTTATCCTCCCAGCTATGGGTTAAATAGTACCACTACTGTTCTTCTAGGCGAATGGCTTTGGCATTGAATAGCCTACAAAGGTCATTAAAGAAACCAAACCAAACCCGTATAACAATAATAATACAAAAGACCAGACCGAGTGTTGATTAACAAGAAAAAAAGAACTTGCAGTTTAATGGGTTTTTGTTGTTTTAGCGAACAACAGATTGAAAAGAAAAGAAAGCAAAAAGATGGACGAATACTCGGATATTGCATTAGAGCTGAAAAAGTTGTGGAACATGAGGGTAATGGTGATACCAATAGTAGTTGGTGCACTTGGAACGGTCCCCAAAGGTCAAGAAAAGAGACTGGAAGAAATGGTAACCAGAAGAAGAATCGCGACTATCCAGTTCACTGCGTTGTTCAAATCAGCAAGAATACTGAGAAAAGTCATGGAGATTTGAGGAAACCAGTCACTCCAGTAAAAGACCACAAGTTAAACTCTAGTGTGAAAAATGAATCTGAACAGAGCCGTCACCTCTTTTGACTTTCACGGAACGATCTTTGTTATCGTCACCCATTATTAATTCCAGAACCTTTCTTAGAAGCCAGAATGGTCTAGTCTTAGCGGGTTTTTTCACAAGAACCACATCATCAACAACTATTTTATTTTGGAAATTAATCTCTTGCAGATCTCTACACTGCTCTTTTAAACTCAAAAAATAATCCTGATACCTGAGCTCTCGGAACAGACAACATGGCATCACGAGCTTCAATAGATTTAATTACACCAGACTTAGGAGGAGGGTCAGCTTTTCCAAACATCCTGATCATCCATTTTCAGTACTAGTCCTACATTTATGTTTGGACGAAGAAAGCAATTCGGTGTTATTATTTCAAGGTTCGAATCGGAAGAACATCTGTACGTAAGAGGCCTTGAATTTATGGCATTCTGAATATCAGATATCACCGTAAGAAGACCGAAATAATTGATTTGAGAACGTCCAATAGTTTTGTATAAACAGGACTTAATAGTTCGGATCATGCCTTCTCATGTATTACCTACCCATGTTGCATATAAAGGAATTCTAACTGGTTTTATGTTATGGAGCTGAAAGTATTCATTGAACTCACTTGAGGCAAAAACCTCCTGTATGAGGTTACAACCAGCCATGAAAGATTTGACATTATCGCTGTAAATGTGAGAGGGTAGACCATATATGTTTGTAAATCTGATCAAGACCAGAATAAATGAGTGAGTGCTCATATCTTTTACCAACTCTACACGTACTGCTCTAATGTTGAGATACGTAAATATAAGTGGATACATTTTACAAACACCGTGATCACCTTTTACCCAAACATGTCCAGTGGAGTCGATCCCAGAATGAAGATACGGTTTAATGAGTGATTCAGCTTTTAGGAAGATTTGTAACTTTGGGATATTTGAAAACCAGATTATTGTATTTCTGACATATTGTACATTGTGAAATAAAACTTTTGACAGCTTGTCTCACTTTAGGGATCCAAAACCCTGACAGTCTAATTTTATTTAGAGTTGCTTGTATGCCAAGAAGTTTGCATTTTTGTGATTTTCAGTGATCATAAGCTAAGTTAAATTGTGGTTTTTAGCCAACAAAATAGGGTAGATAATTTCATCCTCATATGTTGTATTTTTACTTATTCTGCCCCTCTGATCTATGAACAAATTAAATTTTTTTACTCACTCGTGTACTTTTTTACCTTGGGGGAATTGAAGGTAAGCAAATTCTGCTGCGAAGCTTTGTTGTTGCATTACCTTAAACAAATAAATTTTGGCGCTGTTACTAGGATCCTGGTCCACATGCTTTAATTTATTTCGGATCTTAAATATATTAGCAGTAACATTAATCAGTTTATCAAAACCCGAGTATTTATCAAAGGGTATCACTGGTTGAGACTCACTGTTGGCTACAGTGTAATTCTAGGAAGTAAACTGCACAATGAATTTATTTTTTGAACTTAAGAATTGAAATTCACTTGTTGGTCATTCTATGAGACTTTTACTGAACCATTCAGGTCCCAAGGACTAAAGTCTCAGATGTTGTTGAAATTTTTCCAAAGTTATCCCCCTTGAGAGTAAATCAGCAGGTTTTTTATCAGTATGAACATATCTAAATTTTACTGATAAAGATTTCTCTTTTTTCAATCCCCTAATCATTTGATGAATCTCCTTAAGTCTATTTTTTACAAACTGATTCTTGGTTTTAATGTTGTCTGACAAAATCCACGACAACACAACCTGAGCATCTACCGATATCACAATATCTCCGATCCTAATTCGGGGGTAAGCTTTCAACAGGGGAAGTAAACACTTGGTGGCCAAAAACACAGCCAGCAATTCGAGCGTCGGTAAGTTTTTAGGCTTCATAGGTGCTACCTCAGCTTTTGCAAATGTCAGGTAGGACTCACCATCTTGTACACTATAAGGTGCAAAACTGTTAGCCCCCTTAGAGGCATCACAAAATATATAAAGATCAGCAGGATTATCCTCGCTGGTTACAAATCTAGAGAACTTCAATGAATTAAGCTTGGCCAGGTCATGTGATAAAGCTGACAATATGGTCTGATATTCTTCTGACACAATAATATCCCACCCCAACTTTTGAGACCACAAATCTCTTAAAAGCATTTTACCCCAGAGAATAACAAGCAAACACAAAGACAGGGGTTCGAACAACCTCGCTGTTTGGGTTAATATTCCTCTTTTAGTGTTAAACCGACTGGTCAATAGAGGACCAAGAAGTCTGAAGTGTAACTTCGAAAGGGGAATATTTATATCCCAAAACTTTTTCAAGTTCACATCCATCTACGAATTTTTTAATCTTTTATCATTAAATTTTTAAGCTTTCTACAATTCGTGTTCCACAATCTAAGATTAAATTTACCTTTTTCCATACGCTTATTAGCCTTTGTGTATAGATCTGATAACACATCAATAGGATTCCCCGTTTTAATCAGATTATCTACATAGAAATCTTTTTAACATATCAGTACAGTTATCGGTGGGGAACTTGTTTGCATGGTGTTTTATTATGAAATTCAAAACGAAGGAACCGGCATTAAAACCAAATATAATGGTTTTAATAATAATACCGAAAACAAACCAGCTTATTTCCCTCCTTCACAAAGAAACAAAACCTGTTACGGTCCTCGAGAGATCCGAGTTGAATTATTAGGAAAGCCTTACGTACATCTGCTAACATGACATATTTATTAGTTCTGAAAAGTAGCAGAAACTCGTATAAAAAAAATTTTTCAGAAAAAAATCAAGCCGACCACGTGCAGCGCTTGATTTTGCCAGAGTGGAAAAGGGAGAAGTAATCCCAGACAATACGGCACCAAAAAGCTACCTCACGGATTTGGGGACCAACCTGAAGACAGGAAAAAAATAGCTAGCAGAAGGGTTTCATCACCCGCTTCTTGAATAGCCGATAAATATTTCAAACTGTAAAGGCAAGAAGCTTCCCGAGATATAAAAGTAAAATTAAACGAAAGTCGACGACTGGAATTCTACCAAGTTAAACAACAGAAAGAAAATTCAATTGAGAATTCTACCGGAAAGATAACTTTACAGAAGACTGGAAATTAAATGAACACTGAAACGTTTCGATAAAACGAAAAAATAACTTTGTTTGCCAGACTCTCTCTCAGATAAGTTCCCGCAAATTGCATTAAAATTTGCAACACTTTATCCTTTTTTTTTATCCCTTTCTTTCTTGTTTCTTTTGAATAAAATTCCTTTTAAAAACTTTATTGTCTGTGTTATCTTTTCGAATCAGTATCCGAACTAGAAAGCTGTGAAACTTACCGTTTGAACTTACCGTTTAATATTGCACACTAAAAACCCCTAAAACATTACCCTGTTAAATACTAAATTTGGCGTTAGTGTCACTCACACTTCATATCAAATTTTAGTCTCTCGCTAAAATTCTATCATATTGAATTTCATTCTCTTCATATTAACATTCACTTCATTTCTTTTATATCAAATTTCATCCTTCAAATTTCTTTTACTCTAGCATATCTTCCATTAAATTTATGCCAGGATAAGCAGCTTCATTTAGGGAGTATTTACCATTAGCTTTTAGGGAGCAGTTGGACACTGGTCTAATCTTAGTGGTGGTTTGTCCGTCCGTCTTGAAAACAGGTCCATGTGGTATCCAGATATGCTTGGTAAAATCTTCGGGCACCACCTCGAAACGTTCGATTATACCTTCACGCTTTTGCTGATGGAATACCTCTATATAGTTATTAAGTAATTTTTGTTGCTCGTGTTTGTTAACCACTCTGTTTACAACTGAAAATGCAACTCTGTTGTTGGAAGGCACAGACTTTATTTTATCCTCATACCAAGGGAGCTTAATATGATAGGCGTTATCTTTGAATTTGATGGAGTTTTCAAATTCTTTAATTTTCCTTTTATCATAATCACAGACAGACTGTTCTTCTGGAGATATGCCCAGTGAATTCACATCGAATATTTTCTCTAAATTCTTCTCCACTTGAATTTCGTCGAATATTTCAGCGAAGGGGTCAGGGTAGGTTTTTATAGGGTTCATGACCAAATCAGCTCTAGTGGCTGAACATAAAGAATATTCAGACACTAAGGCATAATAATTATGTTGAGAAGGCTTTCACTGAACTTTTGTTCTTATACAAAAAATGTTGGCAGTTGCCAAACGGAGAAATTCCTGTAGGAAACTCCCAAGCAGAGCCCTTCATGCAGTCCACCATTTTGATGTTTTTCATAAACTGAATTATATCCATCCCAAAAAACCAATAAACACGAACGTCGTTTTGTTCGGACAGAAAAGCCAGTTTATAATTTAAGTTAATCAAATTATTTTTAACAAGTTTGAAATTATCGAATCTGAAGTTCATATCAAACTCATCATCGATAAGAACAGATAGCGCCAGAGAACTACCCTTATCTCCCCCAATACCCAATACGACCTGGTCTATTGTCTTATTTAGACCCAAGGAAGGTTTTTTTACACCGAATTCTACCGGAGTGAGGAAAAACCTATCACATCCAAATCTTTTTATCACCTGCCTACAGAAATAAGTCCTTTGACTCCCTGTGTCAAAAAGAAACAGTAACTGCAACTATAGGCAAAATATATGGCTGTTTTTTGTATGTCTGTGTTGGTGCACACGTGCGTAGAAAGAGAAGTGCCTTTATTATCAGAAGACTTTTTACAGGGAGGGCTTATGTGGCGTCTTGAACTGCAGAATTTACTGGAAGAAAATGGGCTATTAGTTTGAAAAACGAGCGCACATGTGGTGATACGGCAGGTGTGCTGATAGCGGCTCGTGATTGATTGTTTTTAAGCCAATCACGGGGCAAAGGTTGATATGCCTTTAAAGAAACAAAACCGAACAAAAAGAATTCAAGATCATTTTTCGTTGAAGATACCTCAACGATTTTCACTTAAAAAGGCATGTAAGCATCTGTAGTGGGCGCATGTAACGAGTGGGAGTGAGTTCTCGTCCGTATTTCACGGGTATTTCTTCACGATTTGTTCCACAACAAATACAACACAAATTTTTACAAGCACGTAAAACAAATGGAATATGACAACAACGAACTTTAAGAAACAATTTAATATTCATAACAAAACAGGAATGAAAATAAATGAGAAACATAGTGTGCGAGTGACCTTTGTAGAAATATAGTTATGGCCAGTTAAATGAAAATAGGGTTGTTCACACGTGTGTGTGTGTTAATATGTTAATAAAGTCTATCAAATAAATGGTTCCATGGTTGGTCGAAGTAAGTTGGATAAAAATAATTGTCTTTTCTTACATATGTGGCTATATGTGTGTGTGCATATGAATGATGGACCGTAAATATGGGTCTTGGCTTTCATTAAGTCTGCACAGTGTTTTTTCTTAAGATTTTGGCGACACCGTGTCGCATTGATGAAAGAAAGTTCGCAAGTCTTTCCCTTTGAATCTTAATCGCGGCTCTGCTGCTGTTTTCATGACCTCTAGAGAAAAATCTTTTTGGGTAGTAGACGGAATGACTTTTTGGCCGTGGAAGAAATGAATTCAATGACCGACAACTGACCTGGTTGATTTAATTCTTCGTTATTTATACTTTCGTAGTGGATCAAAAAATAGTTTTATTGCGGGTCCTAAAATCTAAGCGCGTATACATTTCTTGACCAATTAGATTCGTATTTTTACTTATTTGTTTTAGAGCCTAAAAATTTTCTGTTAATTAGTTTCTGATCAGGATTTTCTAGAATGTTCTTATTCTATGTTTTTAGCTGATTGGTTGAAAAAATATAAAAATGTAACTTCAATGCTAATGCAGTTTTCATCCAAAATTTCTAGAATGTTCTTATGTATGTTTTTGGGGTTGATTATTTTAAGGCTGAAAAAATGTGTATTCTCTACATCTGACACAGAAATTGGAAAAAGTGGATTTTTTTAAAATAAAAAAACTCTTTTCTATAAAAAGAATTGAAGTCATGGTATTATATTATTACTGATACTATGTGACGGACACACGTTGCTGCTGCTGTCGTAATGAATGGAGGAATAATCAAAATATTCAATATGAATATAATCCATGTATTGTAGAAAAAAATGAATATATATATATATATATATATATATATTTATGCATATACATATATGTATATGTATATATTCATATATATGTATATATATTTGTATATATATATATATATATATGTATATATATGTATATATGTATGTATATATATATTCATATGTATATATGTATATATGTATGTATGTATATATGTATATATATATATTCATATATATATATGCATATATATATGTATATATATACATATATGTATATTTATATATATCTATATCTCTCTCTCTATATATATATAGAGAGAGTGTGTGTGTGTGTGTTAAGAAGTGCAAACGAAACAATACAAATAACATTCTAATAAGCATTGTTTTTCTCGTGAAATTAGGCAGGCCATAGAGAAACCATTGCTGGCCGCAATTTTTCTATTTATGATTTATAATGGCAAGGTTCTGTTTTTTTTTTCTTTTTTTTTTTTTTTGTTATTTTGTTGAAAAGTCCAACGCGGTCTCTTTTGCTTTTACGCTGTTAAAAAGCGACAACTTAATTAGTGAATAAGGATGATTTGAAATGTAGGCATGTTTTCGTCTCACTCTCCAACTACCAGTACTTCACACAATATTTGTGTTATATAACAGAAATCTCTTTTGATTTACAAACACATTTCAAACGTATCCGCCAAGAAAAAGAATAAATAAATGAATTGAAATTACCGGAAAGAACATCCAATGAGTATATGTTTCAGTTGAAAAATATAACATTAACCGGATGTTGTCTGAACGCTGGCTTAAAACAAAATGAATAAAATACGTCACTGTGCAGGTAGGTTCCGCGCATCCGTCCAGTTGAAATGTGAAGATGAATTCATGATTTTAAAAAACCCTTCCTTCAACCAATCATAAAGTTTCCTCATCAAATTTTTCGGAACCGATTCGATTCCAGACATGTCCATAAAACAGTCCACAAAATTTCACAAAGCACTCGAAACCAGGGATTGCTTTCAGAGAAAATCGTCACGTTTCATATTTCGGATAAGATCAAAGACTGCTTACACCCTACCAACCTACACTGCAATCAACACGCCACACACAACCAATTTTCCGGCATTTCCATCACAAAATATAGACCACTGATAGCCTACCAATCCACGTCACATCACCGTGCCGCACACAACCAAGCCAGCCAGCCAACCAGCCAAGAACAAACTTACACCCACTCACTTCCAGACCCTTATCTGTTTAAAGAAGAGAGCTTTGTCTTTTTAATCGACTTCTATTTATTTAAAATAAACGAAATCAAATTAAATCTTCTCGTTCGTTGTCTCTTGCAATCATACGTTTATCTATAACATATGTAAAATAATTCTTTTATAACATGGTATCAGAAATAAAATTAGCCCAGACCTCATTTCATTGTTCCTCAGACCTCATTTCATTCAGAACTTTGTTTCTTTTCGTCTAATTTGTTGAATTTTGCACTTTCTCGTTTCTTTGTCGCTCGCCAATAATAGACAGATCACCTGCTCCATAGTTACTCAATTAGGACCATGAAAAATTGTCTACAGACCGAAGGAAATCGAAACAGGAATTAAAACTATTCTTACATGCGTTGTGTTTAACTGACCTCCTACCAAGCCAGTGTGTGACATATGGTCATTTTAAAGTGGGGAGCCACGCATAAAGTGAGACTCTTGCGTGACTATCCCCAAAATACTTGGTCCCTTTGAGATTCCCCGTACTGGGGCACTTAAAACTCAGTCTTGCAAAGCAGATATTACCTGGGGAGGACGACCTCCAGGGACCAGACAAACCACTCGATACCACCCAACCGGGGTCATCCCGAATGTGGGTATGGAGGATTGGTTCTAGGAGTTGATGGTTCAGTAAAATTTGTCTGCTCCTTTATATAGAATTAAAAGAGGAAGAGCCGTTCTCCGTTTGGACGAATCAAGCACGTGTCTCGCCCTGTAGTTTTGACGCTCATTTTAGACAGACAGAAGAGAACAAGTCCACAACATACAGACTTTATCCCCAACGAAAAGACTCGAAAATAACATGTACCGAGTAAATAGAAGATAACAATTATCGTTTTTCCACTTTAGCATACTGATAAGTCTCTTCAACTGATTCTCTCTCTCTCTCTCTCTCTCTCTCTATATATATATATATATATATAGGAAGGACGTTTGTATTGCTAATTATTTTTTATTTCGTTATTCGATTAAATATTTACAGTTAAGTGAAGTTTTAATTTATTTGTTATTATAAGTCTTAAAAGAACTACAAGACAAACACAATACAGACAACTAAATCAGAATCCCAACTTCCATTTTAATATCTTTTATAAGAAGGGACATGTTTTTCGCGTTAAACTTCGAAAATGACGACGATAAAAAGAACATTAAAAGGTAATAGACAAAAAAATTGGCAATTACCGTGAAGCTATGAAAACTTAAAAATGAGAAGAAATAAGTTTCTTACTTGCCAGCAAACAAATAATCAGAAGTTGGATGACTACGTGACAGAACTATTTTGACTTGCGAGTAAATGTGAATTCAGTGACTCGTATAACTCTTTAATAAAAGATATTTTGATAGGCAGACTTAAAGACTTACGTCTCACAGATCGTCAACTCAGGGAACCTGACTTAACACTAAGGAAGGTAGATCAAGCTGGTCAGGCTGCGAAAGAAAGAAAAAGGCAAACTAAGAAACTCGCAACTTCCAAAGTTCTACAAAGGAACATTTTGTTCAGACTGGTAATTCATTTTTAGAATATCTGGAATAAATATGAACATGATAAAAAATACAGCAAACCGTCTCACATCAATTCCTGCAAATCCTGTGCTAGTTCTTACGTACGTGGATCATGGCCAGCAAAGCACAAGCGATGCGCAAAATGCAATATTAAAGGACACACGAAAATCACCGCGGCATGGAACTGAATCTGACTCAGACCCAAACCCGGATCAACCAAAATTCTTCTTGGGCATGATCAATGCTAAGGACCCCCAAAATGAAACACATCTTTCAAACGAACCGCAAACATTCTCCATTAACTCACTTTGATAGTAAAGTTGAAATCTAGACACAAATGGTTCTATGGTTGATTTTAAAATTGACTCAGGCGCTGAGATAAATGTACTCCCCCAAAATTATACGCAACAAACTTCATCGAGATCACAAGCTGAAGTCAACGTCACTTACTTTCACGACCAACAACAAAACTGGCATTCCTGTTCTTAGAGAAAGCCCGTCACCTTTAATGGGAAGGCAAATTAGAGCTCCAGTAACGATGTCGTTTTCCCCAAATGAAAAAATTATAGTACAAAAAGAACAAAGAATCAAATCCAGAAAGGGGAGAATTTATCATGCAAAAAGGCCACAATACAGCTGTAATAAATAGAGAAAAAGGGAACCGTATATTTGCCCAAACACATTAAATAAGGCTCCAGGGCGAATATGAAGAATAAAATGAGGAAGAAATCTTTACGATTCCTTTCGTTAATGATTTATTTAAACAACCTTTACAGAATGAAACATCAGAAGAGAAAATAATGCATGATCAAGGGGGCTAGCATGAATCTGAAAACTCTGATGAAGATCAAATAATGCAAGAAGACGACCCTGATTACAGCACTGTGTGGGACAGATCTAAATCTCCCAGAGAAAGAAATACGGGAGAGCAAAGTAATCCCGAAAATGAAATAATCACTAGAAGAAGTACAAGACCTACGAGGGTCATAAGACTCATACTTTTCAAGGAGATGTAGTGATACAGGCAAATTAATCTGCCTAATTAGTATGAGTGTAAGAGAGAGCCGATATAAATCTTTCACTGAGAATAACCGAAGCTTGATTAGCGACTGACTAGTGCTAACCTTGCACATCACAACATAAGGGGAATAAATCTAATCTACACATCTTACGAGTTATCTCCCGTTTAAAAAAAAACTTTTTCTGTGTCTTGCATTAAAAGAATTTGCAATGCATAACTACTTCACACAGAAATCAAAATTGAATGAATATATTAAACAAAAAGAAAAAAGAAAAAATTGTCTCTCTTTATTATTTTTCTGTTTTCGGAAAATGCTGACTTATTCTGCTAGTATGTGTGTGTGTGTGCGTGTGAGTGTGTATATATTTCTATATATTATTTGTATATATATGTCTCTGGCTATGGAGCTGATTGAGTTGCTGTGAGCGTTGTCAATCATGGCTTGGATCTCACCAACAAATTCGTGAGTTCTTACAGAACGATCAGGATAAGGCTTCAAAATTGTTTTTCCTTTGTAATCACAACTGGACTTTTAAAATCTTCTGATTGACATACCAACACAGTGAAATCTTCGTATTGGAGCTTCTTGTGTGAATGCCAAACGGCATAGTATGCTATTTCCAAATTTCTGGAGGAGTGAATTGCATCATAATGTTCCATTCTTCATAGACAGAACCCAACTGACTCTAGTTTGGTGCACAGTAGACAAATCGGAAAGAAACAAAGCATATGCGCTAAATTAATAATTTAAGATTTATCTACCTCATTCTGTATACGAGGATCATTCAATAAGTTTCCAGACTATTTTCGTATGGGCACTTTTATTGATAGTACACACATGAAACTCTAGTCCCCTTCGAAGTAATTTCCTCCGGCTGCAATGCACTTGTTGTACCGTTCCAACAACTTATGGAAGGCCCCAAGGAAGTCCTCTTGAGTGAGCATGTCAATGACCTTCGTCACAGCCTCTTTCATCTCCTCAATTGTCTCATAACGACAGCCTCAGAGCTTAGAGAATAACCAAAAGTCACATAGAGTAAGGTCTGGACTATAGGGAGGGTGAGGAACTGTCTTGATGTCCATCTTGGTCAAATAGTCTGTGACAAGGATGGGGTTTTGGACTGGTGCATTGTCCTGGTGGAAATGCCACTGACCCGATTTGAAGAGTGCTGGCCTCTTCCGACGGAATCTCTTCCTGAACTCTCTTAAAGCCTCAACATAGCAACCCTAACCCTAACCTTTTGGCCAATCAAGACTGGTGTATTGACTTCCTTATTCCTCCCACACCTCTCATCATCCCGCACAAACTCCCTGC
Organism: Sepioteuthis lessoniana; assembly: GCA_963585895.1. Taxonomy (NCBI): domain Eukaryota; kingdom Metazoa; phylum Mollusca; class Cephalopoda; order Myopsida; family Loliginidae; genus Sepioteuthis; species Sepioteuthis lessoniana. The sequence goes on from OY757908.1 coordinate 133,387,250, forward strand.
CTTCCTTGAATCTCTAATGCAACTAAAAAACGGATGCTCGATTCATGCAAGATACTCCAAAAGCAGTCGGAAGCATACCATACGTTTCTGTGGCATTTTTTCCAAGTTTAAAACAGAATTTTATTGCATATCGTTCTTCTAAAGTGTCCTCACGTCCAGATTGGATTTTTGAAATTCACCAGCTGTGACAATCAGGCTTTAGTAGGGTGTATTCCAATTCCTGCTGTAGCTATTCATTTGAACGTGGAATCATAAAAATTGGTCTGTCATCTCATAAGATGTATAGCAATAACATACTGAATTTTCAAGAGTCTATGACAATTTTAAGTGCCTGTACGAAAACATCTGGAAACTTATTGAAGGCACCACGTATATTCATATTCCTTACCTACATACGACCATAGATTACAATAGCATATACGTAATATAACATTAACACACCATAAACAGATAATACAAATTATTATCTCAATCCATCACAAAAAATATTCCAGCATAGAATACTAATATTGAATAATACTTCATGATACATCCCCTTCTTAATCATTCTAACGTTTTAGACCCACCATACATTTTCGATTATTAGGTTTATTTTTTTCATAATACAAATTAATAATGATAATTCGTTCCTTGATTATAATCATTAGCGTAAGTTGGAAAAATATGAAGATCTGCGAGAACAATGTGTCAGAAATGGCTGGATAACAAATGTATTTCCTATCGAAGTCGGATGCAGAGGTTTTATTGCCAACTCAACCTCCGTTTTCTTGACTAATCTTCCTCCATCATACAAGAGGAAATACATAGAAAAGATCCATGATAAGGCTCTAACTGCATCAGCATGCTTCTGGTAATCCCATAGAGCAACAACAATCTGATAAAGTCTGGTGGTGTCGTGAGATACTGCTGGGCTAGTGGTGATGATGCTTCGGCCCCGAAACCATGCCTGAACCCAGAGTCATCATCTGATGAAGGCTTTATTAGAAGCAATGATGTTGTATAAACATCAGTTATTGTATGATACCTATTATGAAAGACCTTCGAGAAAGATCGGATGACACAAGGAAAGACAAGTGACAGTTGGGAAAGACCACTGCGTGGAATGACGAGGGTTAGTAGTCCAAATTACATTGTGTAGACTAGTTAGGATTCTATTACGCAACCTACTTAGTCTGCGACTCGACTAAAAAAGGCCCTGTGCCATAATCGTCCGTCTGGTGGGGCGTTTGTCAAATATCAGCTTGATTAGCAACTGACTAGTGCTAACCTGGATATCACAACAATGGTGTCGCCGATAGGATGCCAATTATCTCTCGAGGATCCCGATTTTGTCGATTCGTGGCTATGATGTTTTTTTGTTTTTTGCGCAAGAATTAAAAAGCTGAAAAACGATAAGGAAAAGGGGGAGGAGAAATGAGATTACGGACCTCTTTTTTTGGCGACAGCTGGATGCGAGGCGATAATGAAAGTCTCCACCATGGCGTATCCCACAAACCTGGAAGACCTGACTTTTGAAAAAATAAGTCAGATCATAAGCAGAAATATGAAGCCCAAGAAATGGTTGGTTGTGATTGAAAGAACGAAGTTCATGTCGATGAAACGAGAAATTGACGAGCCAATCATAAAATAACTCCACCATCTACGAAATGTGAGTAGATATTGCAAGTTTGAAAAACTTGGACAAGAAGAACAGACGATTGAAGAGGATTTAATTCAATTAAGGCGAATTGAAGGTATGTATAATGCGTCATAAAATAATAGAACGACTACAAATAGGAAATATGTCTTTAAATACCTGCATTGACTATAGAGCAACAAGAATTAATACAGAAATTCAATCATGATAAAAGTCAACCCGGTGAACAAATACTCACTGATACTTATATGATAAAAAATATTAAAAAATGTTCGTATTGTTGACGTGAACATGAAATAAAAAAAGGGAAAATGCCCAGCATTTGGGAAAACTTGTATAAATTACTTAAAAAAGAACCATTTTCAAGCAGTTTGCAAATTCAAAAAGAAAAACGTTGAAAGAATTGAAGAAAACGAAACAAATTGGCAAATATTTTTTAGTAAAAAACAAAAACAAAAATGTAGAGAAAATTGAACAAAAGAAAAAAGACAAAAGGTTAAAATCTTCAACTTCAATTTGGATATGCAAACAGATACCGACAGTGAGGTAATGTTGATACCAAGAAATTCCTGGGAATGCATTGGAAAGCCAACTTTACGAAAGAGCAGTTTACAACTCCGTCAATTAAATGGATAGGTCATAAAAAACTTTAGGATACTTTGAAGGTTCCTTGGAATTAGCAGATAAATTTGAAGTAATACTTATAATTGTCACAACTTGTAAAAAGAACCCCAAACTTCTTGAAAACGATGTGCTGAACATAAATTCTACCAAATTAATTAATGATATAAAAATGGAAAGAACTGGAAACTTAAAAAACTATAAAACGAGTTTAAGATTGAAAGAATATGTTACCCCTTCTTATTATGAGGCACGAAAATTACCAGTACATTTGTTGCCAAATTACGAAAATTAATAGAACAGGTCCTTCTTGAACATGTTCCCCCCCGGGGGGGGGGTAGCAAGTGGGCATCACCCATTGTAGTTTGACGAAAGTCACAGGGAGACATACGTATATGTGGAGATTATAAAATAGGCGTAAATCACAAAGTTTGCTCGGATTCATATCCTATACCTAATGTTGCAATTCATACACTGGCAGGTATGAGCGTTTTTACAAAAATAGATTTGAAAACGTCATACCACCAAATACCAATAAACAACAACTTCAAAGAAGCAACGACGATAAATTCGCCAATAGGCTTACTGAAATTGAGGACGATGCCATATGTAATAAAAACAACAAGCGTTATATTTCAAAGAGCCATCAAAAAGGTTCTAGGAGAAGATATAAAAATATGGTTTGTTACAAAGACGATATATACATTGGAGAAACTAATCAAAATGAAAAAAAACAAACAAAAAAAACGAAAACCGACATCGTCTTGAATAGATTAAAAAACGCTGGAATGAGAATAAATGAAAAAAATGCGTAAATAATAGTAGTAAAATATCATATTTAGGTTATGCCATTTCAAAAGAAGGTATATCACCAGACCAAGCCTTGACAGAAAAAATACTAAAAATAGCTACACCTACAAATAAAAAAGAACTTGAATCTTTTTTGGGATTAGTGAATTTCTACTGGCAATATGTACCAAAACATACGGACTTGACTGAGCTGTTTGCAAATTTAAGAAAAAATAATTTATTTGGTCAGAGAAAAAACAAAAAGATTTTGATAGATTAAAAGTAATTATGGCAAAGAAACCAGTGGTGAAAATTTTTGATAAAAAAAAAAAGACATGACGTTAACTACAGATGCAAGCGAACATTCAATATCTGGAATATTATCACAAGAAGGACATCCGATAATGTATTTATCAAGAAGACTAACAAACACTAAATTTAGTTATTCAAATATAGAGAAAGAAGTCCTGGCTATTGTGTGGATAACCACTAGAGTCCGATAGTTTTTAATTGGAAAATAATTTTCTTTTGAGAAGTGATCATAGACCGTTAGAGTTTATATTCAATCCAAGAAAAAAATTACACAAAGTCATGACATCGAGAATACTTAGATGGGCAATAAGATTAATGGCATTTGACTTTGATATTGAATATGTCAAAGGAAATTTAATTCCAAACAGTCAAGATTGCGATTTTGCAAGGAGTCAAAAGATAAAATCAAAAAATTTGAAGATACATTTTTACATTGGGTACAGACTGATGTTTTGTCTTTAGATAGAATGGCTGCGGAAAGTAGACATGATCCAATACTAAGTAGGATAAAATCGAGAATAAGAAAAAAGAACATATGGGGAAATTGTTCGAGGGTGGAAAGACCCAACAAAGAAATAATACAAAAGTTAACGATAGGACATGGAGGGATTTGTGATGGGGATCTGATAATTCCCTCAGAAACGGCATACCAAATACCCTGGTTTCTGACAATGCACCAGAATTTGTCATGAAAATCTTAGTTTATGGTTGGAAAAAATAGGGTGTAAACCGTATAAAACACAGCCATATCACCCTCAATTGAATGGGTTAGCAGAAAGAATGATGCGCACCGTAAAAACGGCACTGAAAGCATGTTCTCAGGAAAAAGAAGAAATAGAAGGTTTTTTTTTTGTTTTTTTTTTTCAACCAAGACTGCTTTTAGGCTATCGCAGAATATTACGCGCCAGAAGAGACTAAAAAAGTCCGTCACCTTTTTTAATGGGAAGGCAAATTAGAGTTCCGCTAATGATGTCGTATTCCACAAATGAAAAAGTGTGGTACAAAAAGAACAAAGAATCAGATCCAGAAAGGACAGAATTTATCATGCAAAAAAGCCACATTAAAGCTATAATAAATAGAGAAAAAGGGAAACAATATATTTGTCCCTGCAGATCAAATAAAGCCCCAGAGCGAATATGAAGAGCAAGATGAGGAAGAAATCTCTACGATTCCTTCCGTTAATGATTTGTTAGAACAACTTTTACAGAATGAAATGTTAGAAGACGAAATAATGCATGATCAGGTGGGCCAGAGTGAGTTTGAAAACTCGGATGAAGATCAAATAATGCAAGAAGACGACCCTGATTACAGCGCAGTATGGGACAGATCTAAATCTCCCAGAGAAGGAAATACGGCAGAGAGACAAGTAGAGCAAACTAATCCCGAAAATGATATGGTTTAACATTTTTTTGTTTCTTTGTTTTTTCGGAGGTAACCATGGTGCTATATCAGTCGACAGGGGTACCAACGGGTAGTGGGGTAATAATACAACTTTCCACATCATACCAAAGACCTTGTTGAACTTGCTGTTTGAAATGGTAACGTGTTCGAATAGTGTTATTAAGACCGGCCGAAGAAACCATTCTCAGCAAATATATACCAATAACATGGTTGCCTTTGATGTGGAAAATCTTGACCTAGGAGAAGGAAAACTCTGAATTCAAACCTGTTAAACTCCGCTTAAACAATTGATCTTGTGTCACATCCTACTTATATATATATATATATATATATATATATATATAAGTCTGTTCTTATCAGTCTGTTTCTGTCTATTTACCTCAGTCTGTTCCTATCTCAGTCCATTTCCATCTATCTCGGTCGGCTTGGCAACGACTTTAACCACTGACAAGTTTCTTTCTTTTTTTTCTTTCTTTCTTACCCTACATTCGTGATTTACCCAATCATGTTTTCTCTTTGTTGCTTGTTCCACCGTCGCCCCGGTCGGTTGATTCTTTTTTGTTTCTTTGTTTATTTTATTTCCTACCGATTCAAGCCGACGACTATTTATTTGTTTAAAACAAGGGCTACACATTTCTTGTCCTCCTGTGCCTGAAAAGGTTGTTTTTGGCCACGCTCTGCCGGGAAAATGACAAAAGATCTTAAACGGCAGTCGACGATAACCAAAGAAAAAATAAAAATAGAAATCATTTAGGCACCAAATGAGATTTGATACGTTTTTTTTTATTTTTGACTAAAATTATGACTGTTTTTTTTTTATCCTCTCAGTTAAAAACAGAGCTTTCTATTACATTGGATATAAATATTTCAAGGAATAACCAATATCCACCTCTTTTAGCAACGTTGTATACAAACATCTTGGATGTAATATATATATATAGTGAGCGTCCGAAGACAGTAGGTGTGGATTATTAGTGTATAGAATATATGAGGAATATTATATAAATCTATGTGAGTGCTTGATGTATGGCAATTGAAGATTCCACCTGCTATGGAAAATCTAGCATGTGTTCAAATTGGGAGGGGTCGATTTACAGGAACACCCTGTTCTTATTTCTTAATGTTTCTAACACTTTATTGTTTTGGCCCCATTTTCTCTGGCCTGAGAATTTAAAATTTATATAGGTCTTCCCTTTTTTTCTTTTTCTTTTTTTTTTCATACACATATAGACTGTAATCCACAGTTGTTATTTTGCAACCCCAAGTCTCACACGTAAAGTCATCTGACAATTATATCCTCCGGTGAAATAAATTTGTAGCGATAATTTAACCAGGTTTGAGTTTCCTTCTAATTGCACTATATATATATATTGATATTTTCCTTTGTCTAATAAAACAAATAAATAAGAATAAATAAGAATAAATAAAAGCCGCGTCGTTGATTCTTAGAATGTATCCTTTTTAGAGGGGTAAGAACCCGCCCAAGAGGGGGGTCCTGAGAAGGAGTTTAAACTATATCTCATGATGAGTCTTCAGTTCTGGAGATCTGGGTGTGTGTGAAGTACCCCTTTATTGCCATTACTCCCAGGTCCACTTTATGAGGCTTAAAGGATTTTGCTATATATTCGTGGTCTAGGTCGCCGGTGGTCAGTTGTCGGTGAACTGTTGGGTTCTATTGGAATAATTTTGAGTTTCGTATCCGACTCTTTTTCATCTTCTTACCCCATTCACTTGTTGTCTTCTTTTGTCTGTGGTAAACTGCAAGAGAATGAGGGGTGGAAGGAAAGAGATAAAGATACTTTTACACTCAAAATATATTTTCGGGTTTGACGACTATTCAATGGTGTGGAACGTTTTCTTGTACCAGTAGAAATAGTCGAGTCTCCCAGACAAGGCGTTGGTAAGTTATAAGTTTCGTGTGTCCAGTAGGTAAGTTCAGCACAGGCTGTTATTGGCGGAAGAGCCATCGTGCCGCTATGCCGTGACTCTGCAGACACGGGTTACACCCTAGCAGCAGCAGTAGCAGCAGCAGTAGCAGAGAAGAATTGAACTGGTCACTGCTTACCGAGAAAGAATTTTTCTTTGGTGCCAGGAAGTCTATCTCTCCAGGCATGTGCGAATTTCGCTTTCCTCCTGGGAAACTGCTATATTTTAAAAATTTCTTTTTGATTAATCCCTACAATACAAACTTGGGTCCCATCTATTGTTGAAGGAGATTTGTTAAAAAAATATTTGTATTCAATAGTAATAATTAATTCTATATAATTGTAAATTAATTGTACGAAGAGTCAATTGAAGCTATAATTATTTACGTACGATTTTTATTATCAATCAATTACTTGAAAGCATATAACTGTGTGCAAACAAATCATAATTGAATAGAAATAATTACTTGAAATCATCTAATTATCAATATTAGATAGGAATACTTGAAATCATAAAACTGTGTAAATTATTAGTATTTGATAGGAATACTTGATATTGTATAGCAGTGAAAAAATACTCTTAAGAAATAACTAATAAAAAGAAAAATGAAAAAAGAAAATAAATTGAACGTGATTCTCTAACCCACCCAGACAGGTGGGTTAGAGAATCACGTTCAATCATAAACAAATGAATAGATAAAAGATGAATAAAACTGAAAAAACAAAACTTGATGATATTGAAGCCAGTTCGATCCTCACTAGTTGCTGGGGTGAGTCCCAGTGGCGTAGTGGTTAACATAGTGGACTCCGACATCATAGTACGTGAGTTCGAATTTCAGTCAAGCCTTTTCTCTTTCAGCCTAATACCTTTGGGGAAGATGTGAACCCCCTTATCCTCTTAGTTATGGGTTAAATAGTACCACTCTTCTCTCCTACGAAAATGACTTTGGCTTTAGATAACCAACGAAGGTTGCAATATCATTAAGCAAATTACACCAATTACAGCATATTTTCCAACTTACGAGGATCATTAAATAAGTTTCCAGACTTTTTTCGTATGAGCACTTTTATTGATAGTACTCTAGTCCCTTTCGAAGTAATCTACTCCGGTTGCAATGCACTTGTACCGTTCCAACAATTTCCCCATGGAAGTCCTCTTGTTTGAGCATGTCAATGACCTTCGTCACAGCCTCTTTCATCTCCTCAATTGTCTCATAACGACAGCCTGCGAGCTTAGGGAATAATCAAAAGTCACAGGGTACAAGGTCTGGAGTACAGGGAAGGTGAAGAACTGTCTTAATGTCCATCTTGGTCAAATAGTCTATGATAAGGATGGAGTTGTGGACTGGTGCATTGTCTTGGTGGAAATGCCACCGACCGGATTTGAAGAGTGCTGGCCTCTTCCGACGGAATCTCTTGCTGAACTCCCTTAAACCCTTAACATAGTATTCCTTGTTGACTGTCTGTCTAGTGGGAACCCAGTGCATATAGATCATGCCAGTGCTGTCAAAAAAGGGATCATCAAAAGTTTGTGTGTGGATTTGCTCTGTCTGGTCTTCTTGGGTCTCGGAAAGCCAGCATGCTTCCACTGGGAACTCTGTCTCTTGGTCTCTGGGTCGTAGCAGTAGATCCAGCTTTCATCACATGGCATTTTTTTCCAAGTTTAAAACAGAATTTTATTGCATATCGTTCTTCTAAAGTGTCAGATTGCATTTTTGAAATTCACCAGCAGTGACAATCAGGCTTTAGTAGGGTGTATTCCAATTACTGTTGGAGTTGTTAATTTGAACCTGAAATCATCAAAATTGGTCAGTCATCTCATAAGATGTATAGCAATAACATACTGAATTTTCAAGAGTCTACGACAATTTTAAACGCTTGTACAAAAAAGTCTGGAAACTTATTGAAGGCACCACGTAGTTGAAGATTCACTTTAGAGTTATAGCCAAGACACCTTCTTTATAATGGTGGGGGGGTCTTGCACTTCTTACAGGAGCAGCCTTTTGATTCAGTTGTCGGGTCGCACTTCGGCCGGCCGTGCTGGCTGCGGGGCGGATCTGGCCGGGTGTGTCTCGGCCGCTGAATAATTTCCTTCGGCCTCGGGGGGGGGGTAATCGCCCGGCGCCTGAGGCGTCCCTAATAAGGGGAATGCCGACGGGGCCGTAGGCATTTTTGGGAAATGCCGGGCGCGTGTGGGCTACGGCCCTGCGCCCGGACCCACCAAAAAAGGCCTTGTGCCACACTTTCACGTTCGGTGGGGCGTGGAACAAATACCGCAAAGGAGACAATTAGGCTATTATAAGGATCATCAGCTGGGTGTGTTTGTAAATACTGATAGTCGATTTATTCATCTTTAGCAGTTAAATAAGTAGCAACATTTTGTTTGGTTTGTTTTGTTTTGATTTCATGGCATATCAACCTTTGTTGGTTATTTAATGCCAAATCCATTTTTATGTAAATAATCAGTTCTATTTCAAACAATTCAGTTGATCGTGAGTACACAGTTTGTCAAAAACGTTTCTATTTCAAACTATTCAGTTTATTCAAGCAATTATATATAACAGTTTCGTGATACTTGGTATCTTCGGTGTGCGTGTATCGGTGCTCTTGTATGCAAATTATGTCTATCTTATGTTCTACGGCTGATGCAGTTAGCTCTGATAGTTGACCTATTCTATTTAGGGTTCTCACGTTAAATGTCGCTATCTGTATTGTTTGTTTGCATTTTAGTAGTTTTTGTTTGAGTTTGAGCTCTGTAACTGATTTTTCGAACACTGAGGCCAGGGCTCCAACCTCAGCAGGACGCGCCCCTTTTTTACCCGCGCGAAGAGCGATGCGGTTTATGGATCTGGTTTGAGTACGAGTCATGGTTATCTTTCGATGGCTGTTTTTGTTATCATCTATAGAAGCCACTCTTATAGATGAGCAGCAGTAGTTCCCCGATCGAACTGACAATCCTGAGCGTTAAGCCGCAAGACTCACACGTACATCATGCTGCTTCCCATGTGTACGCGGTAGTAAAAAAAAAAAAAATAAATAAATAAAAAAATAAATAAAATATCGGCATGGAAAAACTCTGTCAACGCATCGGTAGGAGGGGTGGGAATACTTCTAGGACCAAGAGCGTTAAAAACACTGAACAGCATTGAGAGAATACAACCTAGGATGATGGCCGCAACGTTTAATGGCAACCCCAAAGCAACAATTATCTCCTGCTACAGCCCTACCAATGTTAGCGAAGAAAACGAAATAGTCACCTTCTACGAAGATCTATCCTCCCTAGTACGTAGCATTCCGAAACACAACCTGCTAGTCATTGGCGGAGATATGAATGCACAAATCGGGAAAAACAGACACAACAAATACAGCCTACACTACGCGTCAAACAGGAATGGACAGCATCTAATAGATTTCATGATAGAAAATAGATTAACATGCCTCAATACAAACTTTCAAAAAAGGGAGGGGAAATTATGGACCTACACATACGCGAATAAGAGTAAAGCACAGATAGACTACGTCCTTATAAACAGGAAATGGAAAAACAGTGCGATGAATTGCGAGGCATACTCCTCTTTCGAGGGTGTGTCCTCCGATCATCGAATAGTTACGGCCAAAGTACGACTAAGCCTACGAAAAAACGCCACACGTAAAGCGACAACCAAGCACTATGACTGGGCCCTACTCAACAACAGGGATATTAGAGATAAATATGCATTGGAATTAAGAAACAGATTCGAAGCACTACAAGAGAAGGCAGAAATAGGTACCCCAAATGACGAATATGAAAATTTTGTAGAAGCACACCTTGAGGCGGCAGCAAAGTGTATTCCAACAAAACCTAGAACTAAATATAGAGCCCCTTGGGAAACGCTAGCGGTTAGAGAAAAACGTACACTTGTGAAGACTGCCTCCAAAAGCTATCAAAAGAACCCAACAAACACAAATGCACGAGAACTAGAAAAGGCACAACATCAATTAACAGGAATATACCTAAAAGAACAGGCAGAATACATACAAAATCAGATAGATAAGATTAGAGACTCGGTGGAAGACAGACAATCCAGGATAGCCTGGCAAACAATAAACGAAGTAAGTGGAAGGAAGAGCACAGCCAAAGCAAAATTGAAAGCTGCAAGCCAACAAGAAAGAGTAAAACTGTGGGAACAGCATTTCAAAAATCTACTAGGAAACCCACCGGAAATAACGGATGAACCGATCACCAGAATTATTAGCAAGCAATTAGACGTAAAACTAGGTCCTTTCACCAAAGAAGAACTCGACTCAGTTCTCAGAAGAATTAAAAATAGGAAAGCGGCAGGGCTAGACGAGATCCCCCCAGAAGTGTGGAAGACTAGACAATTCGACGATATACTGCTCCGGCAATGCAACGCAGTCTATAGTCAAAATAGGATAGAGAGATGGACGAAGGGATGCATCCTTCCATTCCCTAAAAAAGGCGACCTCGGACTAGCCAAGAACTACCGAGGGATAACACTTACATCCATAGCAGCCAAAATCTACAATGCCCTACTACGAAACCGCATAGAACCCAAAATAGACAACATCCTTAGGAAAAACCAAAATGGCTTCCGGAGAAATAGATCCACAACCTCACAAATACTGACCACCCGTAGAATCCTGGAAGGTGTTCGGGCAAAAAACTTACTGGCGACATTACTATTTGTCGACTTTACCAAGGCCTTCGATTCCATACACAGAGGGAAGATGGAGCAAATCCTACTAGCATACGGCCTACCAAAAGAAACCGTAGCAGCGATAATGATTCTTTACAGAAACACCAAAGTGAAAGTACGTTCACCAGATGGAGACACGGAATACTTCGACATTGTTGCAGGAGTACTACAAGGAGACACACTAGCCCCATACCTCTTTATCATCTGTCTAGACTATGTGCTTAGGACTTCGATCGACAAAATCAGAGAAAATGGCTTCGAGCTGACCAAGAGAAGAAGCAAAAGGTACCCCGCAAAAACAATCACGGACGCCGACTACGCTGATGACTTGGTGATACTAGCGAATACGCCTAATCAAGCAGAGACACTACTGCATAGTCTGGAACGAGCCGCAGCTGGCATTGGCCTCCATGTCAATGCGCACAAAACTGAATATATGTGTTCCAACCAAACGGGCAACATTGCCACACTAGACGGAGCCTCTCTGAAACTAGTCGACAAATTCACCTACCTAGGAAGTAGCGTCTCATCAACCGAAAAAGACATCGACACACGACTGACGAAGGCATGGACAGCTATCGATAGGATCTCGATCATATGGAAGTCGGACCTAACTGATAAAATGAAACGCAGTTTCTTCCAGGCAGCGGTTGTATCGATACTGCTATATGGATGCACCACATGGACGCTTACGAAGCGGCTGGAAAGGAGGCTGGACGGAAATTATACAAGAATGTTGAGAGCAGTATTAAACAAGTCCTGGCGACAACACCCCACGAGACTCCAACTATACGGACACTTGCCCCCCATCACAAAAACTATACAAGTTCGACGAACCAGACACGCAGGACACTGCTGGAGAAGCAAGGACAAGCTCATAAGCGATGTACTCCTGTGGACCCCCACACATGGATGTGCAAGAGTGGAACGACCAGCACGAACCTACATACAGCAACTATGTGAGGACACAGGATGTAACCCTGAAGACCTGCCGGAGGCGATGAATGATAGGGAGAAATGGCGAGAGAGGGTCAGGGATATCCGCGCTGGCGGCGCGACATGATGATGATGATGATGATATATAACAATTCAGTTTAGTGTAAGTACAGTTTCAATGTCAAAAAACAATTCAATTTCAAGCAATTCAGTTTAGCATAAGCACACAGTTTAATTGCAAGTACAGTTCAATTGTGAAAAACATTTCTATTTCAAGCAATTCAGTTTAATCAAACAATTCAGTTTAGCATAAGTATGCAGTTAGTTCTATTTAACCCATAGATAGGGCCTTATTAGGTGCAACCACGCCGGGCCAGAGTGAACCTGGGAGCGATGGCAATGAAGGGGTACTCCGCATTCCCCAAAGCATCAGCATTACTGGAAACTCACTATCAGATTGTTTAGTGTCATATACAGGACACTCGTTGGGGGGGGGGATCTTACCCGTCTGCAGAGGTGCAGTCAGTGTATTTTACAGCCCCCCCAGCTGACTGGGCAAGCAACATTTTGTCATGAAGTATTTTTATACTGCACAGTTTTTATCGTTAGTTTTTCTTATTTTCTGTATTTTGAGTTTATCATTTTGACCATCTTTTCATTTCTCGCTTTTAAATAAGTTAAAATCATTTTTTTTTTTTTGTATTTTCATTTAAAGTTTTTTTAAAAAAATGTAATTAGAATTTCTGGTTAGAAATGATTTTGATTTACTTCAACTTCGTTTGGTACAAACCTTATCTAATCCTTTTATTTTTATGAGAGATTTCTTTATTTGACACAAAAATCAATTTTATTTCCGTTTATCCGTGACTTACACGAACTTAAATATAAAAAGAATTTCATAGTCGATAAGCAATGGTGTGTCGTGCTAAAAAGAAAAATGGAGAGAAAACAAAAAAGATTTTTGCGGGATGTGACACAAGGCAAATTTTGAAGCGGTTTGAAATCACAGTTTTGCTTCTCCGAGATTGGTTATCTAATCAAGGCTAAAGAACCTTTTCTGCCCTACTATTTACCCACCACTGGGCTGCTGGGAGGGAGAACAGATGAATTCATGCATTTCCCTTGGGCATTTGCGCAAAGTGAAATGCAAACAGTCTCGACCAAGATTTGAACTCGAGTCACTGATTCCAATGTCTACGATTTTTGAATACATTGATTTGGCAGTAAAAGAGAAAAACGGCACATCGAAGCAAGAAATTTGCTGTCGCAATAGTGTAAAATACTCTTAAAAATTTGTCAAATTTTCGACTAAATATTAATAGATAGTGATACATCTTTGTTCACGCTTATCCTCATCGGTCCCATCACCTTCGGGAGTAGGTGGCTTTAGGGAGTTATAAGAGGGTGTTGACTAGAATTATTTCACAAGGATAATGTCAAAATTTGAAAGGACGGTGAGCAAATTTGTTTATGATCATCATCATCATCATCATCATCATCATCAGGGAAATATGAATTAGGGAAAAAAAAAACACATTGTCGAATTTGATTAATTTAATCAAGGTTTTTAAACTTCACTTACTTCTTGGTCAGTGATTGAAAGTTGGAACCCAATATTGCCAAATCTGCTGTTGTTTATCATCATTCTAGAAAGAAACTAGAGTCTAGATCAGGGCTTCTCAACCTTTTTATTTGGTGCCCCATCCCCCTGTAACCAAGTTTTATTTCCATTCACCACAAAATAAATGAACTGAATATCAAATTACAAAACCAAACTAATTTACTTGTGTTTAATAAAATTTACACGAAAAAATATCGTTTAACTGAAGATGCAAATACACCTTTAATTTTGAAAATATCTTTAATTAGTAGGATAGGTTTAGTGGACACGGAGGAGATCACGAATATTATATTGCAGATTTATGAGTTTGTGCCGTAAGTCTCCACGTTCTATGTTCAAAGTAATTTTCTCTTTGATTTAAAATACATAAATTTAAATCCAGATTCCACTATTTACCAACTCGGAAAACAATTGCACAAAACTTGGAACATTTCGCTACAGTCTTTCCATTGATCCACTCAGCTTTAATCTGTAAATTAATTCCGTTTAAGATCGAAAATCATTTCAATGAATTATTCCTTAAGAAAAATGTCTAAATTTTCATTTTCTATTTCAACATTAAACGGAAAAACATCTATTTACAAATATCCATGTTTAGAAGATCCTTGAAGTCAGCTTTTCTTCTAAATTCTTTATGTGGTCTATAGAGATAAAAAAAAAAAAAAAAAAAAAAGCTGTTGTCCAACACATTTTCTTCTGATTGTTCCAAAGAGAACGAATTTAAGAAATATTAAAAATTGCGTCGGTTCAAAGTAAATTAATTTTCACTGTTACTTTTTATGGCTTATTAGTGAAGAGAGATTTTTACAAGATATTTTACGAGAGTACAAACATGAATGAACTTATATATATATATATATATATATATATATATAAGCAAATATATATTAGATTTTATATATATTTAATAGCATGGAAGCTGGTCTGTGACCTTAGGTTTCATGACGTTTTATAAACGACAATCATCAGACAGATAACGAAAGATAATGAAGAAATCGAAAAATACAGTCAAAAAACGTTAGAATTGTGTACAACCCTTTGTGTGTGAGTTCGTGTAGATTATATTTGCGTATTATTGTGTGTATAGACGTATAAATGATGTTTATTAGATGTGTGTATGAAGATATATTGGCAGCGCGATAAATTTGGGGTTGTCTCCTGGATATACGAGACGCGATATGTATCCGATTTTGCTGCAGAATGACCGAGAAAAAAAATTTATTTGTTTCTTTATATATTTGTGTGTGGGTTGGTGATGGTGATTTTAACTAAGAAACAAAATATCATCATGGCATTTCGAAGAAAATAAAGTTTTGATTTGTAAGCATAATAGGCGAATGTTGTTTGATAGGCCAGAATCGCAATAAATATCTTGGTGGAGAGATATGTTATATTGTTATATTCAATGGGGGTATTATGCAATATTGATATTTTATGCTGGAATATGATTTGTGTTAGATTGCAATAATAGTTTCTATTTGTTATAATGTGTTAATGATAGATTGCGTATACATTATAGGACTTTACACTCCTATAAATTATTTTGGGCGGTATGCCACTTGTTCCCATAAAGATGGCGGACGCTCAATGTTCAGTCTCGGGAAACCATTGGCCAGGAGGACCACGTGATATGCTTACAACTACGTCGGCGCGCGTAAATTCAAGTCCTGCGTCTTGAGCCACTTACAAGACGGTATTTTCTATAAATACGTCGTCTTCAAGCACACTCTTCCTCTTTGACGAAATTTCTTCGTAGCGGCAACACTCTCTCTTTGACGAAATTTCTTCGTAGCGGCAACACTTTCTCTTTGACCAAAATTTCTCCGCAGCAGCAACACCATGCCTCGCAGACATTCATATACAAGGACTATGAGACGCTTTCCCGTCTCTAAAAAAACTGCCTGTTTCAAACCATAGAAAAAGGACATCTTAAATTTGCAATTCTTTTTGTAGTATAGCAGTTTGTGGGAATTAGTTATTTTCCCGATCACTATAGATATTATGGCAACAGAAATGAATTACGAGACTATTGCTTTAGTAACACAACAACGAAAATTCTTTATTTGCAGCTTTGCGGCGGTTTGTTCTTGGTGCTGCAAGACTCATGGTGTTTAGGCTTGTTGGTTGTTTGAGACGAAATGGCTTAGCTAGATGTTGCGATGGCAGCGTGTCGTTGGACGTGTGAGGGAAGTATTCAAGGCCACCGTCTAGTTTTGTGTGTCTGGTATTTGGGGAGAGTAGGCGTTATCTCCATTAACGTGACCAGAGGTGAAATGGGAGATTGTCGAGAGTGAAGTGGCGCTCGGATCGACATAGTAAATTTTTGTGGTGCTTGTGGAAGGCAAGCTGAACGTATCTAATTCATATTCAACTGGGATTCCTTGGTCTAAAATATATTAGACGCAAAGAATCCATAAATTAGAAGGTTCCCTCGCTGAGTGTCCATGTTGCTGCTGCTAGGGTTAAAGCCACAGTGATATGTCCACACTGGGTGGCTTGTTTAGCTAAAAAGCATCGCTAAGCGGACCAGAGACACGTCCGTTCTGGTCGCCGTCTCAAGCCGAAGAGAGTGTGTTTGGCCGCTCACCCGTTTTGCTAGCCGGAAATGAAGGTCCGGGCTGAATAGGATATGTCATCCTGATTGGGTGAAATTCAGTGTTGAATTAAATAGCGCGCCAAAACAAAATATGAGATTTTCCTCTTCTCTACAGTAGCTTAGTTGTGTTACACACACACACACACACACATACGAGCTCACACATATATACACACTATTATTTTGTTAGAAGATTTAGTAATATTTTTATGTATTAATGTAAGTTTTGTTATTATAGTATATAAATTTGTTTTGTTCGTTCGCCTTGTTTTAAATGTTCATTTTGTCCACGCCGTTTCACAACCATTATTTGTTTCATATCTTTCACTCATTTATTTAACTGGCCTTATTCATTCATTTGTTTATCCATGTGCTTACTAAACCTTATTTTACCTTAATTCTAAACTTCAACATTAAACTTGTGGAGAAGCCTGACTACTAAAACCCTTATTTTAAATATCAAAAACTAAACATTAAATAGTCGGAGACCATAAATAAATAAATATATAAATAAAAATACAGATAAATTCTTTCACAGTCACTCTAACTACAACATCATAGTAATTCATGATTGTATGTACGTTAGGAATATAGTGAATATGTTGTGTTAAGACGTTGCAATAATTGTTTGTATTAGCTATGTCATTTTTATGTGTGTTAGTGTGGTGATGATTTTAACTAATGAGCAAATCATCATCATTGCGTAATTAAGAAAATAAATACAAACATATACTAATATTTTCTTCTTATCATTATTATTATTATCATTATTATATAATAGCTCTTTCACTGATATTGAGCACTCTCCAAATTATATCGTATTTGGTTCGCCACAAACCTACAAAGTGAAATAGTGACAACTAACACTGTTACAATATATACATACACACACACACACACACACACACACACATATATATATATATATATATATATATATTACATGGTACTGCCTGTGACCTCGGGTTTCATGCAATTAGCAATCGTTGGACAGAGTGAGCTAGTAAGAACTATAAACCTCTTATATATATATATATATATATATATATATATGGCTTTTACGTGGAGAGGAATACAAAACACTTAACCACTAAACATACACGAGTAATATATATATATATATATATATATATATATATATATATATATATAACAGCTGGTTTGGTGGTGTTTTATGGCATATCAACCTTTGTGGACGATTTAACGCCAAATCCTGTTAATACATTTATACCCTTGGATTAATAATGATTTTTCTTGAAATTAGAGGAAGAATCAATTGATGGGTAGTAAGGTATTTTTTATATTCAAGTCAAATTTGGTTAGAGAAGAGAAAAAAAAGCATCACGTACACTATCGATAGGTAAGTAGTTAGGTAGGTTACACTTCATTTACATTTTAATTTAAATAATACAAAAGAAACCAAGTCAAATGGTAATGCTTGCCCAGCCTTGTTCAGCCTTTTTTATTTCCTGTGTAAAAAAATAAAATCACGTTTGTTGACGTCAGTATATACGCATTGTGCTAACAAGTTATTTGCTCGTGAAACTAGGACATTTATTTGGGTCAACTCTCTTTCTCTCTCTCTCTCCCTCTCTCTCTCTCTCTCTTCCTCTTCTCTTTCTTTCTTCCCCTTTCCTCTCTCTATGGTGTGTGTGTGTGTGTGTCCACAGAAAATTCATAGAGTGAATGTCATGTCTCATTTGATTAACTTATCAGTCCACTTTATTCGAGTTTTCCCACTTAAATATATATATATATATATATATATATATATATGTGTGTGTGTGTGTGTGTGTGTGTGTGTGTGTGTGTGTGTGTGTATACATATATGGAATAACTAAAAAAGTATTTTCTTTTTTTAAAGATATTTTCAACGTTAAGTTTATCAAAGAAAATATTTGCCATTTCGTTCAATTGTGGTGCCATCTTTTGTCTAACCCTAATAATTCCATCCTCCGACAACTTTTAAAAATCTTTTTTAATATCTTTATTTTTTAAAATCTTTTTCAGGAAAAAGATTCATTCAGTGTTTTTTTACAGTCTTCAATCAGACTCAGATTTTCCCCATCATGCAATTCATTAGGCAATCTTTGGGATGTTAACGTTTACTGATTGGATCAAATGGTTCATCAAATATCATTATCATCGAGGTCTACCAACAGTACAGATTCCTTTGATTCTCTTTCGCTGTCCGTCCCTATCGGAAATTACTCTTGACAAGTCCTTTAGATAGCGTCTAGTGTCTGCACACAGCTGATGAATGCAAGTTTTTGCTCATCGATCAATACTGGTGTGTCCATGTGTAGTAGTCCATAGGAAAACGTCACTTAAGAGTTTGTCTTTACTTCTTCAGCAGTATCCAGCATACCTTAATCACCTTGGATGGTTTGTGAGATGGGACTTAACTGATTGTACAGCTGCTGTTTTATGGGGTGCTGTTTCCAGGATTTGTTCAAAACAGCATGCAGTATTCTTGAATAGTTACCATATAGCTTTTTCTCCATGTGTTTCATTAGAATCTAAGTGGTGTAACCATACAATAGTACTAACTTGACTAAAGCTTTGAAAAATGCCTGTTTTATTTTATTAGAGATATCAGACTTCCAGTTGGTCGATAAACTATCAATAGCAGTCCATACTTTATCTGTTCATTTAGTGATATCGTTTTCAGTTGATGAGATATTGCTGCTGAGGTATGTGAACTTATCAACTAATTTTACAGGTTTGTCATTTAATGAGGAGATGGCGCCGTCTTGATTAAAACGCACGAAGTCTGTTTAATCGGAGTTGAGACTAATGCCTCTTGCTTCCTGCTCCAGGAAGTGCAACAGAGATTCGGCATGAGCTGGTGTATTTGCAAGAAGCACTGGATCATCTGCGTAGTCTGTATCAGAAATAGATTCGGCATGATATCGTCTATGTCAAAAAGATCCTGCTGTTTTGCCGCCATGAGGGCTTGAACATTTGCCAGTAGGAGTCTAGTAGACGAAAAGGACAGACTCAGACCTTAGATACTACTGCCGACAAACCAAAAATATCAATTGCAACTGTCTCAAATGATAACTAAGTTCCATCATCAAAAGGAATTCAGGATTACGTAAGCAATAAAAATTACCCTAAAATCATTTATGGACACCGAACGCATACAAGATTTAAAAAACAAAACATATGTAAATTATTGCTTATTTTCAAAATAATCTGTTCAACTCAGCCTCCTCTTGTTATTTATTTTGCTGTTTGCTCAGTTTATTTACAATTCATTTAACCTTTAACCTTTTATCACAGTATTCAGATGACTACTACAATATCAAGCCTTATTTTGTTACAAACTCGTAACGTATAATTGGCTAAAATTCCTGCAACTCTTGTGACAGCAATTTTAGCCCTAAGACACGTCCAAAATGCCAACTGGCAATGATGTAGTCTTTCAGAAAATCTTTTTTTTTATTAAGATAATTTTATAAAAACTGCAAATGAATGATAATTGTAATGTTTGGTATCAAGTAAAGACAAGGGAAACATTTCTAGACAAAAGATTACAATATCTGTTAAAGCGGTGTGTTAACCTGATTTAATATTACACTCTCTGATGTCGGGCGATTTTCGTTGATTGTCACTTTCAGTTGATTTAATTAGAAACAAAAGATTGTTTAAATGAATTTTTGCTGATTTGGATGGAATTCCAAGTAAAAAAAAAAACTTCTTTCCAATCCACAGATACGTCATCCACATTTTTTGTACGGTTAGTAGTGAGTCATTTTGATTGTATCTTCATTTCTGTCCTGTCAGTAGAGCTGAGAATATATTGACTTACTGTATCCACTGTCGAGTAGTAACCCCCATGGTACTATAAGAGGTGTCCTCGGAATGACACAAAACTGAATCTGCTAGTGATACCCCAATTCTAGACACCTGTTGAGTGTAGAATACCTCTTTATTACAATTACTTCCAGGTCCACTATGACCTAGTGTTGTTGAACCTGTTAGGGTTCTATCTAGAGGGGGAAGTAGATCTATTTAAAGTTATTAGTATTTCACTGAAATACTTGAAACCGTTTAACTGTATCCAAATTTTACGCGGTAAAAATAGTTACTTGATACTATAATTGTTTATCAAAGATTATTGTCATTAGTTTCTTGAAACCATATAACTGTGTGCAAACAAATAACTATTATCAAATAGAAATGATAACTTGAAACCACATCTATAATTGATATTAGATAGGAATACTTAAAACCATCCAAATATGTGCAAATTATTTGTATTAGATAGGAATACTTGAAACCATCCAACTGTGTGCAAATTATTTGGATTTGATAGGAATACTTGGTATCATTTATCTGTGGGCAAAACACTTAAGAAACAACAGCACAAAAAATATAGATATACATAATTGCCTTACCTCTTGACATAATAACCCTAAACGGGTTGGTATGCCGTTAAAATCAACCAATCTCAAGTGTTCAACCCAACTGTAACGAGAGAACTTTTTATGAAATTTCTCAAACAACTTTTAACATATTCAATTACTTACAAAACCTTGTTCACCTAAATCACACATTATTTTTGCGTCTGAATGGCATTTTTTTAAATCTTTCTTAAAATAAAATTGCCAAATATACTGAAAATGTAGCTAATATTTTCAAAGTTAAAATCGACTGGCAGAAATAAACAAATTTTGACAAAAAAGAAAAGAGGCTGGAATCTGTTGTTTTTTTTTTTAATGAAATTAAGTTTGAATATTTCTAATGCCATATATGGACATGCAGAGAATATTCCCTTTTTTTTTAACCATCTCTCATTTTACACAGTAAAAATTGAGCAATTGTAGTTTTTAACGTAGTTTCCTTTGACTTCTCATGCATTTCTATTATATATATATTAATTAAATTACCAGAAAGTCCAGCGAGCACCTACATGCGACATTATTGGGCTTCATCAGCAGTGCATACCATAATCTCCACCACTAGAGATCGAACCGACAACCCTAGAATGCAGAAACCGAACTTCTACCAATGGGCCGCCAATTAATGCCACACATAAGCGATGCCTAATTAACTAGTCTTGGTAAGAATGTGAGACCGCATGATATATAACACGAACACATATATATACACACGGATAGATATAATGACAAGAATATATATATATATATATATATATATATATATATACGAGAATTTTTCCACAGAATTTGGTAAGAAGAAACAGTGTTTAACCATCATTATCGAGTCGTATTGATTGCGTGGATTTCCTTGACTCTCTCTCTCTCTCTCTCTCTCTCTCTCCATTTGTATCGTCCATAGCTCGTTGCAGGTCCTCTAGAAAGCATCCAGTGCTGATAAATATAGGACTTTGCTGATCGGTCAATCCTGATGTGTCGATGTGTGGAAGTCCACCGAAGAAGTTCACATATGAGTTTGTTCCTGTTTCTCCAGAAGTGCCCAGCATGTCTTGTTCGTTTTATTTGGATAATTTGTGGGGTCGAGTAGCTGGTTTATTGTATTTTAAGTCCTAACATTAAATGTAGATGAGTGAATAATGTTTTTGTATCAAAGTAAGTTGGTTTAGGGCTCTGTATGTTTATTTTCGAACACTGAAACCAAAGCTCTAAGCTCACCAGAAAGCGCCCCTTGTTTAATTGCGCGAAGAGCGGTCTGGTTGAGATATTCGGTTTGGATTAGAGGCATGGTAATCTTTCGTTGGCTTACTTCATTTTCTTACCAATAGCCGCCACCCATGAAGAGGAGTAATTTCCTTATGGAACTATTTGTTCCTTACCGTTGACCTATGAGGTTCTTCCATCCAGCATCTGAAAAGCTCACCGTTCCGATTCATACACGTTGCTTTACGTTCACCATACTGCATCATACACTTTCGATTGTTATCTGTTTGTATGCCTCATAAAATACAATACTCGCCTCTCTCAGAAACTTATAACAAACACAGCGAGGATATCTGACTGCTTATGGAAGTGCGAAAAAAGCAGCCGTTGTTTTCCTTAAGTTTAAAGTCCAACTATTCCACATTAGGTCGATCACTTATAAGTGGTATTATCTCATTTTGTTATTTACGCTTAGACAAAATTATTTTGGGGAAAATATTTTTGAGTTTTCTTAGGCGAATGAAATAAGTTTATTCTTGTGAAATTTCTACGTAATTTCAGACTTTTAGGTGTTTTTAATTCTCTTTCTTCAATTAATAGTAGTTCAATCCCAGGTCGCGTCACACCAAAGACTTTAAAAATGGTACTTGCTTAACACTCAGCAATATAAGGCACGTATCAAGCGTAAAGTGGAACAATCTAGGGAAAAGAGTAGCGCCCTCCCCGTTACCTCGGTGTAGTAGCTATTGAAAAGGGAGCCTTCAAGGCAGGTCACCCTCGACTACGGTCACCAACTTTACTTTTTTACTTTTATAAGTCGATATAACCTTTTTTTTTTGTTTGTTTCATTTGCCTATAAAAATGAATTTAAAATCTTACTCAAATTTCGCTAAATTTCACCTTTTACAGTTCATTTTTAGTGGGTTGCTAATGATTAAATTACCTGGTTTTTAAAGACTGCATTTTACTTTGATAATAAGACAAAGATTTTTTTACAAATATACACTCACTCAAACTCATATATATAGTTGTATCAGTTGGAGGATAAACGTTTTGCCCACGTGATTTTTCTAAATGGATATGAATTTTTGAAAAGTGCGGGATGAATTTATTTAGCAGAACCAATTATATATATGTATTTGTGTGTACAGACATAAGAATTTGGGGGTTTAAGGATATTTTGCTGTTATTTGCTATCTGACTCCGTTTTGGGTTACTCTATTCTTACCCTATGTTATTTTATTGGTTTAACTTCTTAGATATGAAGGCTGTAAAGAAATTATATAGAAAGAAGATAGGAAAAGAAGATAGGAGGCCAAGATATCTTTTATATTTTGCCTTTATTTCTGTGTTCAACAACCATTCAGTGGGTGAGGAAATTCTTCCTGAAATGGTTGGGTCTCCCAGTCAAGATGTTAAAATGTGTTAATCGTTCTTAGATATATATGTCCAAATTTGGTATTTAAGGCGTTAGCAATGTGTTAGACGCTTTAGGGGAGATATGTCAATCATTCGGTGTTTTCCGTTGTAGTTGTTAAGTCCATTATATGGTGTCTCAGTTGTGATTTTGATATATCCATTATTTGGTGGTTTTAATCGTGGGTCGTTGGTAAAAGAGACAGCTGCTACTAGTGGAAAGGTTAACCAACATGCCGCTTTTAAATGGTCACGTGACCTTCGACTAGCAGCAATGGAAATTAAAGTGTTTACTCTTCGCCGTCCGCTGAGAGGGTATCTTTTTTGCGCATACATCACCTCTTTTTTTTCAGGGGCTTCTGGGATTTTCTGTATTTTTTAAATTTATTTTTAATTCAATTTAAATTTTCTTTTTCTATCCTCAACAGAATAAAGCACCGTTTAAAAGGCATTTGATTGATCAAAAAAACGGCTTAAAGGCTGGCAAGTTGAGCAGTCTAAAAATTAAAGTAGATTGCATGTTGTAATAGATGTGTCAATTCCCAAGAGAAATACTTTAAGGAGGATTAAGACACCAATTCCCATGTTAGGCAACTTTTTAGGATTAATGATTAAATGAGAGGATTGTTTCTGAATAGACCCAGTATTTAATCAACAAATCCGACAATCGGATAAAGTAGAGTTTAAGCTTTTCGGAAAAGGGATTAGTGTGAAATAAACACGAACAGCCTTGGTCGAAATTCGAACTTGGTTCGCGAATTCTGTTTTTCGGGTTGGTAACTGTTGCGCCTACCCACATCCACAAATGAACTGGAAAAATCTATTAAGGTGTGTTGATCTGGTCACAAAAAAAGTTGTTGGTATGATCAACAGAATCTCCTCTGAAAAGAAGATTAAAATTTAAAATCTTACCTGTACAGACGTACGTAAAATGCTCTTCTTTCCTAGTGCTTAAATACATTATTTATAGACAGAATTCAATCGAAAATAAAAAATAGAAAAAGGTTTGATGTTAATGTATAAAGACTAAAAACGACGACACTGACAATAGAACCTGAATGCATATTACGTACAAATCACCAAACGTCTCGTCTTGAACACAAAGACCAACCTACGTTGGCATGTACTAACCTAATATTTTTATGCATACAATAAACATATAACAGGACGCCTGCTGTAGCAAGTTCGAATCCAAGGCATTTATGGTAATGAAACTAACGACGATCGGGATGGCTCATTATGCTGCTTATCAGCCAGGATAAGTACTGAGCCGTTGGAATATTCACAAGTACTCGATGAAAAAAAAAAAACCCATTTATAATGTTACAACAGAGACGCAGGGAAATTCTTAAAAATGAAATTAGTGAGACAATTTCAAGATTGAATGTCAGCCATGTTTAAAAAATGAATGTACAAGTTGGTTCCTATCTAAAACGTTGTGACTTGACCTTTTCTTAATTGGGGACAGTTTGTATTTACAAGGTGATGGGTTAATTGATTTTAACAGCACATCAACCCGTCAAGGGTTATTTCATGACTACAGGTTAGGGGAATCGCCTGCATTGTACGTTGATATTTACAGTTTTTGTGTAGTTGTTTCTTAAGAGTTTTATTTTCACACAGTCATATGATTTCAAGTAATTCTTTGCTTCGAGTAATTATTCTCAATACTAAAAATTCACATAGTTATATGGTATGAATTATTCTTATTGAATAGAAATAACTTTCAGACAAATCTATTTGACCCATAAATAGGACTTTAATAGATATTACCACTCCGAGTCAGAGTGGACCCGAATAAAGGGGCTCACTACACTTCCCAGATTTCCGGCTCGAGAGTCTCACCATCCGTTACAGTTTAAAGTCATTAGGATAGTCTTTTGGGGGGATGGGGTCTCACCTCTCTGCAGTGGATAGAATCAGTGTATTTTAAAGGTGAGGTTGATAATTGGGGAGGGCCTGTGTTTAGTTGAGACGCCGTCGTAGAATAATGTTTAGTAATGGAATCTTTTTCGATACTTCGTGTGTATTTACCCAACCCCTCCACCACTAGCAGAGTGAAGTTTGTTGGAATTCAGTTTTCCTTCTCCTGGACTGGTTGTCTAACCAAGACTAAAGAGATCGGTCTGCCCTATTATTTATCCCTAGATGTGGGGAGGTTTCTCAGTCGGTACTAGTTACTAATTAAAATAATAATTGTTTAAACTTGAGCACAATAAAACTTTATAACCACTTTCCAATTGAATTTTGTTATCACTTCATTAAACTTTTGGACTCTTTGGTATGACTCGACCTGGGATTGAACCCCGCTCTCCCTGACCATTTGGTTAACACTCAAACCGTTATGCCAATCGGCCGGTATAAACATCGTTGATAATAAAAATATCGCAAACCTAAGCTTTCAATCAGCACGCACACACACACATACACACACATACACAATCACGTATATATATATATATATATATATTTGAGGCAGTGTAAAGGAACAAATGGTGATCATTAAAATATAATTTGATCTAGTTGTTCATATAACTTGTGATATTACAACAGTATTGATTGGATGGATTTTAGAAGGATACAAATTATTGCTAGAAACCAATGATCCAATTTATAAAAAACAAACTTTTTATCTTTTATCAAAAATAAGAACCGTTTTGAAGTAAAGGAAATCTTTAGATTTTGTACACAGATTTTTACCTGTGAGAGGATCTGAAAAATTCAATGTGCAAACATTCTATTGTTTGTGCCGGTTAAAAGTTTTTCAAAACACGAGTTGAAATAGAAAATATTTCGGCTCGGGTTTTATTGATTAAAATTCAGGAGATAACATTCTGATCCCGACAAGAGACTATAGCGAGTCAGAGCTTATGAGGAAATGGCCTTTCACCATGTCTGTTTCGTGATAAAAGAATTCAACGGGGTTTAAATAGAGAAAATATTTTAACTCGAAAATTGTAGATTGAAATTTAGGAAATGGTTTTCTGACTCCCGTTGGAGGAAGTATCGGGTTTCGTGCGAGAAATTAGTTTCAAAATGAGATGACTGTAATGGAAATTTAGCATAAATACCTATCTGATTTGTTTTTCAAAAGAATTGAAGAAAGATATCGGAAAGAAACGGAATCTAGTTCTGCCCGGGTTTAGAATTCACTGTTGCGTTTGCGGAAGACAATTGGTTTGCGATTTACTGCCTCTTGCCGTACCGA